>JAHZMX010005417.1:0-15852 GCA_027743895.1 Seira musarum
TGAATGTGGATAAAAATTGTGCAGATTTTGAGGACTTGGACGCATCGCGCCCGGGAGTTGTGTCATTAGGGGGACATGCCGGAACGGTTTATGGGGTTCAATTCCATCCTCGCACAAAATTACTTTTTTCAGTTGGACAGGATAGTTTTATGAGAGCGTGGGATTTAAATCCAGAAACTCCTGAATGTAAAGCCATATACAGGTGAGTACAATATGTAATATAATTTGAAAGTTATTTGTTTTGAAGAACGGAAACTATGCAAAGCTCTTATCGTTTAATTAATTGGAGTAGAGGTCACGTGGGTCCAATTTGGAGCATAGATATTCCTGAGTCTGGGTCCTTAATAGCAACCGCAGGACTGGATACCACCGCCAGAATATTTTTACCTGAACGGAATGAATTTGTTCGTATCATGGCGGGCCATTATTTTAGCGTTAATGTAAGACACTGCCAAATTATTGTTAGCACATTTTGCTTAAAAAGCAAAACTTAATTTGTCTTCAAACTCCAAATTTTAAATAACTTTATTTGTTTTCAGACTGTTAAATTTCATCCAAATGAGATTTATATTGCAACCGGCTCTACAGACAAGTCTGTAAGACTTTGGTCAATCAACGACGGATACTTGATGAGAATGTTTACTGGTAGTACGGGTAGCATTAGTACCCTTGCATTTCACGAAAGTGGCAAGTATTTGGCTGGGGCTGGTGAAGAGCCAAAAATTATAATTTGGGATCTGGCAAAAGCGCAAGTTCTTGCAACGTTGGACTCTTTAAGTAACTGTCGAGATCTAGCTTTCAATGGAAGTATGCTGTCGGCGGTCTTTCGGAATGGAATGCTGCAAATATTTAACTTAAGGCCGATTGTTGGAGGCGATACCGAGTTAGAAGGCCTTAGAAAACGGCGACGTCGATCTATCTATGAGCCAATTACTTTCAACTGTTTTGCGGATTCTCTGTTTAAAGTGCATTACAAAGATCCTGGAAGGTTGTTGTGTCTCGGTTCTGATGTTGCCCCGTACGGCTTCGATATGAAACAATTATCTCTTGAAGACGAAAGCTACTTAGACGCAGACGTAACCATGAATGATGATAATGGTTCAACTATGACTTTTCCCTCGGTCATTAATCCATCTCTAGATCAAGTGCATTCAAGAATGTCGGTGATCGAAAACTCGGATTCCGAAAGCACTAGTCAAGACAGCAGTTTTATGGATGCGGCTGGCAAAATTTTGACCTCAAAAGTTTCGCAATCCCAATCAAATCCAACAATGGCTGGTGAAGATGCTGCCAAAGATACAAACCGAGATACGTCGTCATCTACCGTACCCGTACCAACTCCTGCCCGAATACCTACTCCTAAATCTACTCCTCGAAGTACGATATCTATTGAAGACCTTGACGCTGCAATTGCTAGTGTAATAGATCAGAGTGGGGGCGATTCTTCATCTGATGGAAGAGGAGGAACGATCACCATGTATGCGTCGAGCTAGCTTAAAAGATTGTAAAGATGTTTATTTCTGTGATAAGTGTGCTCTACTAAAGGACCACAATGAGCAAAGTTTATTTTGTTCAAAGCGGTGATGATGAGGAATTAGATCATGAAGCTATTCTTTTGTTCAATTTAGGTAACCTTGTAACCATGCAACTTTGTCCTGTCAAAATATGTATAAAATTATTTCGTAATCACTTCATAGAGAATTAATTATTAGAAGCGACGATCGCAGTTTTTGTTAGATTCCAAAAACCTTTCAACGGAACTCTTCACCCAAGATTTTGGTGTTTTGTAGTAAACTGGCGTAGATAGGACTTGCGTATTTAAGTTTTGTAAGTTAATTAAGTACCCGTTATACCCACATCACGACTCCATAATGACTTCTCTGACTTCTGCAAGACTGTGCACACCCTGCAATCAACAGAATTCATCAAACTCGAGCAGGATCAACACTCTGAATGCTTACCTGTATAAAAATGGATATAGAATGGGGAAATTGATTGGAGAAGGGTCGTATTCCAAGGTTCGTCTTTGTCCACGACGAAACGACAATGGAGAAGGGGACCAAAACGACCCAATGGTAGCCTGTAAGGTAAATCACCAAATGATGATCTTCTTTGAAAATACACGCACAAGACACAATTGCTTATAACGTAATACAATAACTTATTACAAATTTTAGGTGATTAGCAAGCGTAAAGCTTCCAGTGACTTTGTGAACAAGTTTCTTCCTCGTGAACTCCAAATCGTTTCACGTATCAAGCACGCGAACATTGTTCGAGTTTATGATGTGGTCGAGTTCGATAGTCACGTTTACATTTTCATGGACTATTGCAATAACGGCGATTTACTGGAATATGTCAAAGAAAGAGGATACATCAAGGAGTCCCGTGCGCAACATTATTTTCGACAAATTCTGTCCGCAGTAAAGTATCTACATGGAATGGATATTGCACACAGAGATTTGAAGTGTGAAAATGTCTTACTGACCACTGATGATCATGTGAGGTTGTCAGATTTTGGATTCGCTAGATTCTGCAGGGACCAAAAGACTGGAAAACGGATCTTGTCTAGTACTTACTGTGGTAAGCATGTTCTTACATACTTTCAAGTATCCTTCTTTTTAAAACTAAACTAAGATGAAAACATGAAAAAGTTTTTTATGTCATTTCGTAGGATCGTGTGCGTATGCTGCTCCAGAAATACTGCAAGGCACAAATATATAACCCGAAACTATACGATGTTTGGAGCTTGGGTCAGTTTATAACTAACGTATTATTTCCCTGATAGAGTTTGCTTTAACGCATTTCCACTACTTGCATTTAGGTTGTATCCTCTTCATTATGCTGACGGGACACATGCCCTTTGACGAATCTAATGTGCCAAAAATGTTGCAAAATCAACTCGATCGAGTTCTGAATTACCCACAAAATCTAGATGCAACTATTTCGAAACCGGCGAAGCGATTTATTAAGTAATGAATGCATTGTTAAAAGATTGTTGTCAGACTTCAATGAACGAGAAAGTATAATTTCTTTGAATTGACTCTACGCAGGCACTTGCTCGAGCCGGACGTTACTCGTCGTGCTACTATTGAACAAGCGATGAGCAATTCGTGGTTAGCACAGGGATCAAGGCCATTCTCCGCCAGGAGTAAGAACAGTACTGAGGCGTAATTATTTTCAGATTTTCGTACTTACATGCGATTGTAATTATGTAAGCGTACCATGTAAAATCTTAATACGAGAATGATAATGGTATTATAATGGATAAAGCAGAATACAGAGTATCAAAATACTATAATAATGGAGGATCTCAAATATTTGAAAGCCAGTGTTATATAAAATGCAAATTGTCAAGTAAAGAGTTTCAGACATCGTATCTGGAGGATCTGTCGTTTGACGGATAAAATTTGTATTTCCTTTTTAATTCATAAATATTTGTGCAGACAATAGCATTAATTACTTACTTGCTAAAATTCTATAAAATGAGATTCACAATGCAGGTACTAATTTTCATGAAGATAGGCATCAACATCTTCTGCTGCAGATACAAAAATTTTTTGTACCAAAATCGTTATTTTTTCTGAAACAAAAATTAATAATTTTAGTGATCGCTGATCATTATCAAAGTAGTACCCATTGAAATTGTCGGTATTATATGGGATATAAACGTTTGAACTTACTGGAAAACTTTTCGATGGATGGGTGAACACTTCCCCTCTGAACGAAAAGGTAATGAACCGGCACTCCACTTAAAAGAATAGCCGTAGCGATTATTTGGTTAATTGGATCCACATATAATGGTAAGATGATAAGGAAGAGGCATATCAAACTGAATGAGATTGGAAAGAACATTGAAACCTGAAAACCATTAAAAGTTCAAAGATTTTTAGCTCATTAACATTAACCAGACAATGATACATAAATTCATTAACTCGCATTATTGCTTCAATCGTGCATACCTTCATTGGTCTGTGTAAGTCCGGTTTCTTCCAGCGTAAATAAATTAAGCCCAACGTCACTGCCAAGCTCACCAAGCTATACACGAACGAGTACAACTCAATCAATTGATTGAGTTTCGGGGCAAGCAGGTAGACGAGTGTAATTAAGCACAGGAAGACCAGTGCTGGTGTTGGTGTCATACTGCTTGTGGACAGAAGTGAAAGCATCGATGGGGTATGATTATTTCGCGAACCTGCAAAAATTACTCTAGCGTTTGTCATAATGTGAACACTGAGGCAACCCAATGAAGACATTGCGACACACAATGGCATCAATGTTGTTCCCATCCATACGGCTACTTTGCTTCCGAATGACTGCATAAATTCAAAAGAAACGCTAATGAGTCAAAAAATCACTGTCCATCCATTACACCTTATAAGATAAATTCCCTATCGTGCTTAGATAAAGATAAAAGTAGTAGCTTGCAATAAAAATTAATGGACTTCGCGGAAAGATAATTTTGCTTACGTTCGCCACTGCGTCGGTGGCCAAGATTTCTGCGGGTGTGAGCATAGTAAAATACGCCACATTCACCATGACGTAAATGAAAGTCACAAGAGGAATTGAAATAAAGATAGCAAGAGGAAGATTTCTGGCAACATAAAGGACACAGAACATAATGGTTATCATTTTATCTTGTTGATGTAAAGACAGCAATTGCATTCCATACCTGTTTGGATTCTTCAGTTCTTCCGTTACAAAGTTCAATGCATTCCATCCTTCGTAAGTGAAAGCGGCAGAGTAAAATGCAAGCGCTGTAGATCCAGGATCATATTTTGAATTGGCCCATATATCGGAAAAGTTCCCCACGTGGCCTAAAATAATTAAAATTATATATTGTTCCTTTAGCTATGAGAAACTGACTTATAAATTCAGATTGCCCCAGTCTTCTGAATCTTTCATGAATTCATTTTTACTGTTGATTGTTACCCATGCAAAGGTTCACCACTCCAGTAATGATAATAAGGACCAAGGCTAATATTTTTCCAAACATAAATGCATCTTGAACCTTAGTGGCGATTACGAACATTGTAGCAGTTCAACCAAGTAAAGAATATGATGACCACGGCTGCCAATAACTTTAGAGCTAATTCTGGTGCATCGTTATCCGGGAACAGAGGAGATGTCACATACTTTGCGAAAGATACTGCTAAAATTGCATCCGCGGCTGGCCTATAAGGTTTTAATGTACATAATATTTATTTTAGGTCATTAACACCATTTCCTTATTATTGTGTATGTCGACACTTTTCTTTAAAAAAACTTACAGGAATATAAAAACCGATACCCAGAGTAAAAGGAATGCTGGAAGACATCCAAAGCTTTGGAATAAGTACTAAAAATCAAGAGAATGTAGTAGAGTCATGAGTAATGTAATCACTTTTCTCGACTTGAAATAAAATCAAGAAATATGTTTTAAAAATTACATAATAATCTCCTCCTGATCCCGGAAACGTTGTTCCCAATTCTAATGAAAATTGCAAAAAAAGAAAAAATCATTGTAAGAAAATATTTATTAAACTAAAAGATTATTAATAAAAACGTAAAACATGCCTGCGTATGCAATTGCCCCAAGAATGCTCATCACTATACAAAACAAAGATTACATTGTTTAATTAGACTTGAACAATGACGTGAATGTGGAGTAGAACATTCAATTCATTCACTAACCTCCACAGCCGACCCAGACAACCAAACTCATGCCTACACTTCCTACATGATCTACAACTTCCTTCGGGGTAATGAAAATTCCCGAACCGATAATTGAACCCACCGTAATTGACACAGCCTCTAGTAACCCAATTTCTTTTCGGAGTTTCACAATTGTTTGTGATGTAATTGATGAAGTCTCGCCTTGAGCTGTACCGTCTCCAGCGGAAGAGGCTCGTGGGTTGGAATTATTGTTCGGAGAATGCTTTCCTTCCATGGTTAGATTTTTGTCAAATGATTTAAAATGATTAAAAATTTACTGCGTCTACGTGCAGCGTATCGGCATTGGGATATATTGGGAATCCCAAACACCGACGTAACTATCAATAAAAAAAGCAAAATTAAAATGTTTTAAATTCTAAGCTGAAGGAAAAACTTGACTAGTCAACGTGCTGGAAAGGAAGCCTCTGCAACACTAACATTTACTTGGTGAGATGTAATAGCCGCAGCTTTGTTGCTCCTCCAGACTCAAAACCATGGACAAATTAGTGATTAGCATAGATTTAATGAAAATATTTTCGGCATCTTAACATTGCATTAGGTATAAATATAAAGGTGCATAGGTTTTTCGATAATATGCCACAATAAGTACATTCTTTCCCATAGTCAAAACATTAGTCACTGTTTATGAGATAAAATTAACGGTTGATGGTGTATGATACGCAAACGAATTTGAGAGTTTCGTTTCATTCATTAAATACGAATGCAATTTATAAATCAGGACCTTTTCATTCACGTAAGTAAGAAAGTTGCAGGTTGATGTATCGGACAGTTTTCACCTAATTTGAANTACATTCTTTCCCATAGTCAAAACATTTGTCACTGTTTATGAGATAAAATTAACGGTTGATGGTGTATGATACGCAAACGAATTTGAGAGTTTCGTTTCATTCATTAAATACGAATGCAATTTATAAATCAGGACCTTTGCATTCACATAAGTAAGAAAGATGCAGGTTGATATATCGGACAGTTTTCACCTAATTTGCATCCCACTTTTTTAAAAAGTTCATGAAGTTCTGCTTAAACATTCCACATTTTTTTCCATAAAAAGTTTCCCCTTATTTCCACTTTTACATTTTACACCCCAAGACAAACTGAGCATCAAGCTGGATTTCGGATTTGTTTTGTTTAAGTTTAACTTTAAAAAATTCAAATTCCATCTGCATTTAAAAATTCCAGTTCTATTTAAAAATCCTGGCGCATACTTACACTTAAAGATATAAATGTGTGCAGGTGAAGATTACAGATTTTGTTAAGGAATATTTTAAAATAATACAATGTATTCATTGCGATCATCGAATTCGAATTCATAGAAAATGTCTAGATACAAAATGTAGGTACAACTACCTCAATTTTACACTAGTATATGCAAATAGTCGTTTAGCACATTATTGAAAAGAATCGTCCAAGGTTAATGAATGGAAGATGATAGAAAGTAGGATCATCATTATTATCGATGTTTACCTATTTGTTGCTCGTGGGTAGTAGATGTACCTGTGTGCACATATGTATGTACAATTATGTGTAATACAATTTGTTTAAAGGTCGTTTTACAAGAAGCTCATTAAAATTCAATGGCAATGATGGAATAATTTAGATGAAAAAGATTAATATGACTCAAGTCTAAAGTTTTCCGTGTACCTGAATGCTTTGTGACAAATGTTTTGAAATCAATATTCATATGAATGTCTCTCTGGAGGAGATAAGCACGTTTAACTTTATTGCTCATTTTGCGGACAATTTGGACTATTTATATAACCTACCTTAATTTTTTGTATCTATATTTGATGTGATACTTAACCGTTAGAACATTGACCTATCCAGAGAATTTATGTGAGGCTAAAAATAGGTTTTAATGATATCCTTGAAAAATTATATCACTGGAATAACTTTTTGAAATAAAACATTCACAGTGCTAAAGGTTTAAATAAAAATTAAAGTCGATCCAAGTCTTGAACGCTTCGTTACATAATATAGTATTAAATACCATTTCATAATAATACAGATACATAATACAAAATCATAAATTATAAATACATGATGCATAATTATGAATAAATAAAAATTCAATTTGTATTTAATAGAACATAATGCAAACATACAAGAGAAAACTTTTGGAAAGAAAATTTTGATTATTTTGAAGGAAGCATATTTTTATTTTCCAAGAAATCGTCATCATTTCAGGACAATACAATATGAAAGATTAAAAGCGGCTGGTTAGGTTTGGTCTCTCACCCCTTCGTATTTCATTTTTGGTTATTTATTGCTTTCAAAGAGACAATTGCTTCATTTGACGAATAATTGTTTGAAGATCCCAAAGAACAACTTGTCCATCTATAGATGATGAAGATATTTTAATAGCGTTTTCTTTTGAGCCAGAGTGTATCTTTAACGCAGTAATTGCATTCTGATGATAAGAGTCGAGCTCCGTTTCCTAAAATTATAGTATCGAAAAACTCATTCAGAACAACATAACAATAACACCAACATACAATACAACGGTAGGTTTGCATTACCTCTTCGTTAATAACACGAGCATGCCTGTCCAAAGACTGGAACTTGCGCATAGCGGATAGACCACTGTGCTCTTTCCGTTGCTCCATTTGTTGGACTTTTCCAATGCACTGTAATAATAAGCTCTCCCCACTTCGGGTAACCTGGAACATCATTGGCGTAAGTTGATGCCCGGCCGCAACGATGGTGTTGGGCGAAATCCAAACGAGTGTCAAAAATGGAAGGAAGGTTGTGCGTAATGTAGTTATCTGACCAGTTTCACCATCTAATACCGACATTGTGGAATCATGACCGGCCTGTAGAAATTTATATTAAAATTAATCACGTCACAAAACAAGAACGTTGAACGAACAAACGAACGAAGCAGAAAAGCAAAATTGCTTGTAGAGTATTACCCAGGCCAGTTTGGTTCCGTCATAACTGAATGATACATCATGAACCCATCCGCCAGAACCAACAGAATTATTTGGCAACTCAGTCATTAGATTTCCCAAAGGCATCTTTGAGCCCCAGCAAGTTGACTGTGGTTTTTCTTCAATGTCCTTAATGTATGCTGAATACACCCGAACCTAAAAACATTCGAATTCAATGTCTTATTGTATTGAATACAATTCGCCGACTTTAAACATTTAAATTTGAAATTGAGTCCAAGTCCAGTCATGGACACGTACTTTGAAATCAGTGGACCCTGCAGCGAGGAGGACATTGTTTGGATGCCAATCGATTGTCGTTACGGTGGATTTAATTGGCTTCTTAATATGCTTCGATACCCACCAGTCATTTTCTTGCTCAAAATAACAAACCTGTGGAAAAAGAATTAAAGAATCCAATTGGCTTAATAAGTCTCTCACAAAATACATACACCCAATTCCATTCAACTTAAAAGATAGCAATATCAAAATGTAAATTATTTTACAGACACGATTATTACTTTCAATGAAACACGTGAAAGAATACTCATTTGTCTAATGGAAATTACCGCAGCACAAGTGACAATCCTGTTCGTTTTTGCTCCCCAGTCAATTCCAGTTACCCTGAGGTCATGTTGCCGTAGAACATCAGCAAGTACCCAATCGTTCGGCGTTTTCTTGTAAATGTGAACCTCTGGACTATTTGGTGAAATTGCTATTTCTACAAATTCATTATAACTTTGTTTATTAAAACTGTCTTCGCCTACAAAACACAGACACTTTGTGGTTTGACTTACGGGTTCTATCTTTGTTCCAAGCGTGACAGGTAATCGGATCCAAGCCGAAGAATGTAAGTCTTTCCACCATCCTTTCGGGAATATCAAAGTTTCAATAGTTCCAACGAGCTACACAAAAGCAACGGTTACAATTCCATAATATATGGACATTTTAATTTGAAAAAAATTACTCACCAAAATACCAAGTCTTTAATAGTGAATTCGGATGAACACTTTACTTTGATGACTCAGTTTTTCTATATTTGGGTCGTCATTCAATCACACCGGCGACGGTTACAAAATACCGCATAAGTGAACATGAATAGAACAAAAGAACCTTTCCTGAAAGCTGGAACTTTTTTATATCGTACCGGAAGTTAACACAATAATTCTAATCCTTATAAAATGTCAAAGGACAATCCCTAATAGATTTTGTCATTCCATTTTCAGCAATCATATTTGTTTTGTGTATCACTATCTATCTATCTATCATCACCCACCACCACTGCATAACAGGATGAACATGAATGAAGTCAAATCAAATCAGTCAAGAAAAATAATTCTAATCCTTGTAAAATGTCAAAGGACAATCCCTAATAGATTTTGTCATTCCATTTTCAGCAATCATATTTGTTTTGTGTATCACTATCTATCTATCTATCACCCACCACCACTGCATAACAGGATGAACATGAATGAAGTCAAATCAAATCAGTCAAGAAAGAGTCAAGAGTGAGATAGGGATTAGGGATAGGACCAGCAGAGGATAACAGGATAGAATAGAGCATCTCACCGCATATTCCCTCAATGCATTTGGGTGTGGGCTCCTATGTGATACAATGCAATGCATTTTGCTCGTCGAGTGCTTTTACCACAAACCACACAGCTGGTAAATACTAAAAGCACCCATGCTATTGGTGAAGCAAAAACCATCGCGGTAGTTTCATTTTTCATGAATTTTTTAATGCACCTCACATGAAAACAATCTCATGCACGGTGCACTACAAACAAACACAAACATTGTTTATGCATTTTTTAGAAGTGGGAACAAATCCTCTAGTTCCTCTAGAGTGAGAGAACAACAGCAAAATGTTGCTTGAATTCCAGTGGAGGGGCGAACATTTATATCGATTACCAAATCTATAGTTTATGAATGTGACTTCGGTCATAGTCACAAAATAAGTATAGCTTTCTTTCTCCCAGGAGCTCTTACATTGATTGAGTTTCTCTTCCTTCCAGAAAAGGAAAGGAGGAGGATGGAGAAAGTCATCTACTTTTGTTTTAGGTGACACGCACTATTTTCATTTTATGGGTGCGTATACGCATTTATAAGAGTGCCTTCTGTTTTGTTGTGTTCGTGAAAATCTCATGTAAATGTCTTTTGCTAGATCAATGTTTCCCAGTCCGTTTATCCGTGAAAAATTGAAAGTGCATTTGTCGGGGCATTGTGAAACCGCATGATAACAGTTCAGTCTCAGTGTTTCATTCGGACTTTTGTGTCTTCATTCCTGAAGATTGCTTGTGATCATGACGAAAGCCATTAAATGTGGTGGATGGAATGGATAGATGCCAAAAAGAAAACAGAGCAGATCATTATTTCAATAGGTGATGATATAGGCGGAGGAGGCGTATCTAGGAACAGAGCAAGGGTCGGGTCTCGTGCTATTAAATTATAGTAGAAAGTAGAACGTGATTGGAAATTTCATAAAAATGAAATTGTAGTTAACTAACTTTCGATGTGGAGGTTGTTTCCTCCGTCGTAGGCCCAGTTCCGTTTCTCAACTTTCAATTGCGTTTTTAAGAGGTGTACGCAACAGCCAAACCTGCTAATTAAAGACATCGATTTTTATAGATCATAAATACAACCCGTCCTCACTACACACGTGCTATCATTTTAAATCTCTTCCTTTGAAAACGAAGAAATTGGTAATCTCCTCTTGAACGAAAAGGCATCTTCAAAGGTAGATTATTTTAAAGACTGATTTTGCATTTAGTGGTTTGGATCATTTGATGCATTAAAGCTTACATTTATATTGCAAAATTACAAAAGCATTTTAGTGAAGTGCCAGGGAACTTTTTGCAGATAGTGGCAGAAAAAATGATAATTTATCAACAAATGTAGGGAACATATTTAGATAAAGATTTTTCTTACTCTTGCTTGCATGGGTATAGGTAGGTATTTTTTAGCGAGCGAGATGGAGGTACAAAAGAAACTTAATATTCTTCCCACGTATTACTAAGAATAGGTTATGCATTTTTTCGCACTTTATTGCAGTTGACTCAACATGCATGCTTAGATTTTGATCTCGCAATTTTTAAAATGAGTACTTTTGCACATTTTTGTTGCTGTTCCTGTAATCAGTACTTTTATGACTAATATTGGTACCTGGTTCGTACCACCTTTAATAGGTGCGAATAGGATGCGTAAAAGTCGCGAACAATGCAATGACGTGATGCATGGCCCCTTTTGGGGCAAGTAAAAGAGATAAGTTGAGGTTGAGTATTCGACTTGTCAAGAATCAAATGGATTTTAGCCAACAACTCTTCTGATATGATTCAGATTTCAGATTGTTTTGGCATTTCCCCATTGTGCGTTTGGTACTTATGTGCATTGTGTTTTTAATGCCTACGAACGAGCATGTCTTGCTAAGCTTAGCTTCTTGTATTGTTATTATTATGGGTGAAGATGAAGACATGCATGCTTGCACACACTTTCGATGATTCACAGCATAACAAACAATCACAATCTTTCATGATGATAATAATAATAATGATCTAGCTGTAGCTTGGCTATGGCTTTATGTGTCGTTATTATTAACCCAGCTGCCAACTTCTCAAATTAGTAAGTTTCCTCGTTTGTCTAGTGCAGTCTATATTATTTAGTTGAAGTTGAAAAGTTGAATATTTCGATAGAGAAAGCATTAAAATCAGTAACCTAACCTGTTTGCTAAAGTGTATGTGTTCATATGATCTCCCTTAATTTTTTTTTCAATCTTTCAAAGTCTTCAACATGCTTAGAGCATGCGTTTTGCCACCTGCACTTTGCCTTTCAAAATCATATAAACAACCAGTTTAAAAATGAAGCTGAACCATTTGAAAACGACTACTTTCCATCTTTCTTTCCTCTCTTTTTCAGATGCACTTAAAAGAAAGTGAAAATTTTCAAAAGTGCAAACGTGATGTGAAGTCCATGTGTGTACATAAATATACTCCAATCTGAGATTTGAAACTCGAGTTTTTTTTACCGTTATTCTGTGTAGATGATTCTAAATTATAATTAATATCTTTTTGTTTTTCAGTTTGTCTAAAAAACGGCGACATGAGTGAACTTTGCTACGGCTTATTTTTACCAACCACTGGACTGGCACTTGTATCCCTTTATAACTGCTTCTTTGCTACCTTCGACTGCTGCTGACAATGACGGATTTCATTAGTTAAACTACATAATGTGAGCTGAACTTCGAATTTGATGTGCACACAAGAATACTGACGGATTATATTTTTTTATTAAAAAGAACTGCATTTGTTGTTTTAGTTTTTTAGCGTCGGTGACTACTATCTTTCTTCCTTCTCTTCTTCATTCACCTTACAGTATGTATAAATGAAATCGTAAAAACAAATCATTAAAATAACCGAACTGATTTCATTTGATTTTTGTATTGATTTTCAACAGGAGTTACGATATGTTTTGATCTAACTATTTCAGATTTTCTCTCGCTTCCTTACATCTTTCCTGCAAAGCAATAAGCAATTAAGCCTTCCGTTGCCTCTCCTGAAAAATTTTTCCTCATTATTCCAAGATGAATTCGTCAATCACATCGATGTTACATTTGCATGGACTACCTCCCTTACCAAGAAGTCTGTCTGGATATGCTTCTCAACCCGGTGCACCACTGCATGGATCTCCACAAAACTTTCCTTCACATCCTTTAGGAAAAACAGGATACCCTTTAAGACCTGCTCCAGTCCCTCCACCTCGGCCGCATAGTCGACGATCGTCCTCCAGTGGATCATCCTTTAGAGCGTCACCGGATCATGTCTCGACCAGGTATGCTTAATTTTGATCAAGTTGTCGTTTCATTCTGCGATAAATGTTTCTGAACTAAAATGAAAAAAATATTGTCAGGGGTGTTATATCGGAGGGCCTTAGAAGTTCGCCAAGGAGTCTGTCAAGCAGTCCCCACAGTCCTCACATGGATAGCGGCTTAGGTCGTAGCTCTGCTGACAGCTTTAGTGAACCTCCGCGTGCGTTCGTGAGAGTCGTAAAATCGTAAGCACTTATGCGTTCAAATATGCTAATTATTTTGGTCGGGGAGCACCAACCTAGGCCCTGTTTTTATTAGTGTACATTCCTGAAACGGGAACATTCCAAGTTTCACAGTGATCCAATATTACTACATCCAGTTCGAAAAATAACAATTCCGCGGGGTCGGAGTTTGTGTTATTTTATGGGACCCATTTTCATAGGCACGTGAGCAAGCTAGTGAGGCATGACCGTGAGCCACTAATACGGTAGTGCTCGAGCCACGGAGTAGACTGGCATTATGAAAATGGGTACCTAGTTGAGTTCAGGTTTGTCTCCGAAATGTTTTGTTTTTCCAAGTTTCAAAATCGACTTTCTCGGGATGTAATGATCAGATTAGTGTAAAAGTTGGGATGTACACGTTTCAGATATTGTACCATTGATTACGTCAACAAAAAATAGGAAACTTACTTTCAAAGTGTGAGGTTCAATCTTTAAATTAGGAATGTCATCGTTTTATTTTTGTTTTAGACCAGCTACAACGGACCCGAATCTCGATGCTCAACTCATTAAGCTTAAAAAAGACATGGAACATTTAAGACAACAAGACATGGCTTTGTTAGGACATTTGCTTCAAATACACCAGGTTTGTAAAATGAATCCAAGATTACATCACTGTACTACACAAGTATTTAGAAGAGTAAAAGACGGATGATTTTTTAAAATTAAACTTATTAGGGAATACAAGATCTCAAAAATGCACTTGTTCCACCACCGCAGCCTGCACCGACTATGCCAATGTTTCATTCAACTCCTCCTAGCTATATTCAAGGCAGTTTATATTCTAACCCTCCGCCACCCCGACATGCAAGGAAAATTCATTCATCCCCTATGTCAAGAGGTGCAAAATTATTTGCAAAACGTGCAGCTGCAGAAAAAAGTTTGGGCGAGGCAGAGTTAGGTGCTTCCGGAAGTCCAATCGCAATCCATCCTGAAGATGATGACAGCGACTCTGGATCATCTGCATCTTTAGAAAATATGGATTATCATGGACGTTCATATATCAACCAATAGAAGTCCCACTTACGAATTAAGTGGTATTTATAAATTATGGCTGCTATGTCCATGAATCCAACTTAGGAACTCATTTTGATAAAAGTTCAGGATGTAAATCAGAAATAGCGAAATTAGCAAATGCCTTTGTACCCAGTTTAAAACGTTTATTTGAAGGAGTTTTTTTAAAATTCTTTTTAAATTAGAAGAAACAATTGTCATTTGCAGATTTCTGATTACCCACTTCTGAAATTGTGTTTGGCTTGAATAATATAATTTAAAAAAGCAAAGAAATCAACATCAAATATCTTCTTTTAGAAATATACTTTGAAGGGAGCTGATTAGAAGCATATACAACTTAACGTAGAATTTCAATGAAAATTTTAAAAGTTCATACGTATACCTTGAAATAAGAAGACTTTTAAAGTGTTGGTATAAGCCATAAGCAATAATTTTTGTAAACGAAAAAAATGCGTTGCGGAAATTTGTTAGAGTACGATGTCTTGCCTGAATCTTCATGTTGATGTAAGATAGGGATTTGGCATTAATTTTCACTCAAGTCACAATGTGTTCTTATATACCGACAAAGCAGTGTAAAATATACCTGCAATACATTTGTAACAGACAATATATTATTAGATGTATTTCCAACTGTTGACTTAAATTTTGCACAGCTTTTCGCTGTTGCCTTAAATATGCAGACGAACAAACGTTGGTTAATTTTGTTAGATAAACGTACATGGCATTAAAAAAGTAAATATTGCAATGGTACTTCCCACTTCATGCTCATAAGCACTTATTTTTAAATTTTCACTCAAGTGTCAATCGATTGAGAAATGATACAACGACTCATTACTGATCAGCGCAACGACAAAAGGCATACGTAACAGTACGCTAATATTATTTTTGTTATTTATAAGTGAAATATGATTCGTTGAATGAGATTGTGATTATCGTATTGATTGATTAAGTATGCAGCTATTTACAGGAGTTTGCTTTGTGGTAATTAAGTGATTGGCAAAAACAGTTTTTCAATGTCTGTACATGGGGGGATGTAAATATTAGAAATCGAATGAGTCATTATATGTAATAAACCAATGAATAGAATAGCAGATACCTAGTTGATTTCCGCAATGTTAAACTT
>JAHZMX010005418.1:0-25030 GCA_027743895.1 Seira musarum
GCATCAGTGGCTGGGACCGTACTCCTCTCTTTGTTTCATTACTTCGTCTGTCTCTTTGGGCCGATGGTGTTATTCATAAATCACTTAACGCCGAGCAGGTGAGATTCTGCTGCAATTGTTTGATGTTGCTGAGAATTCAGCATCTTATATATGGCATTCAAACATGCATATTAAATTAGTAAAATTATCCATCGGGATTACCATTTTCTTGCAGATTTTGTACCTGACATTAGCATATGATTGGCTCCTGTTTGGCCATAATCTGGAAGATAGGCTTAGCAAAGGGGAAGAGATATTATTCTTCTGTTTTTATTTCCTTAAATACATCATTAGTTGCGAGTACAATGTTGAAGGAAGGTAAGTCTAAGAACTTTTTAACTTAACAACGTGCGTTCTATTGTTACAGCAGTATTAGAATAAAATTTGTAACAATGATGTGACAAAAAAATGTGGCCTTTTGTTTTAACAGTGGAAAAGACGTGCCAAAATCTCAAATCACGCGGACAAGAAATGATTCTGATATTCAACTTGATGGGGTCTTGTTAGAAGGAGGCTCACTGGCAAGTCCTGAAGGTTCCAGCTGGAGTCTTAGCTCCTGCAGTAGTTCAAGTAGCAAAAGTATGGAAAATCCACCTGTATATTTTAACGTCGAGCCTGAGTCTTGGGATGACTCGTTGGGTGTTCAGCATTTAAAAAACAGTCGAATAAGAAGCGTTCAGGGTTTTGATACTTCCATTGCTCATGGTACTGATGAGACTAACTGTGGACCTGTCAACAAAAATCTGAACTTAGACAGCTCAACTTTAGGAGCCTTAAGTAGTCCTGTAGTGTGTGATGCTTTGAATGGGAAAAGTCCATCCTCTTTAGATCGGCCTACTATGAATCCATATCATCTCACTAGTTCGTCGCCGAAAGCTTCGGCAATTTCGTCCAGTAGCTTGATGGGATTAAATGCATCCAATGGGAACAGTTCTGAAAATAAATTGTGCCAAGGGAAAACAAGTCCTGTAGCTGTGCCTCGATCAAATAGATCTAATCATCATCGTCATGAGTCAAGCTCCTCTGCTAGCATTGGAAGGTAAGTAAATAGCGATTGCTGCTGATAGTATGTATTTTGTAACTTTTTTTGGGGAGTTCTTCAAGTTCTTCGTAATCATTTAAAACATTATGTACACTGAACGTTGGTTTATTCAGTTGGCAGTTCATAACTGGAACAGGAAGCTTAAGGGAGACAATTTCGTCTAGTGATCCAGGTTCTTCCCATTCTCATCCATCTCGACTTTCATTGTGAGTTATGATTCAGAAATTCCATAATTACTTTCATGTACACAGAAAATTAGTTTTATTTTGAGAATTTCATCGATTTGTAACTTTAGGTCGAGTGCCATCGAATGCATTGAGGCATCCGAAAGTAGCTGTACTCTAGTAGAAGAATTGACTCCTGTCGAATTCCCCAATCGACACCCTCTTGCATCTTTTGATTCTAACTATGAAACTTCCATCAGCGAACCTAGTAACGGTCGTGTTCTTCCAAATGAACTTGACCATCCAGCAGAATTTCAAGATGAACCTTCATCCATGTCTGCATCCGAAAAGGTGTCAAGTTCTACATCTGCGAGTCTCTTCAGCCGAGTTCATTTCATGTCCCGACGCAGAGAGCGTCTACAAACAGTTCGAGCTCATTTCTACGCTTTGTACGCAGCAGCGATTGGGTTTCAGTTTAAAAATGTGAACGATAATGGAAGTGGTGGCCTTGGCTCTCTCATTGGCAATTTTGCTACCAAAGTTGGGATTCGTTCAGCGCATCGACATTAATTTTTTTTACAATCACTCAGAACACCCCTGATAATTTCTAGATATATTCAATAAATGCATTTACGTAAACATTCTGAACGTTAGTTTGCTATTATCATAACAAAAATGATTTTTGCTGACTTCTTGAACAACATTAAAAAGGTTGCAGCAAACCAGTTGCCGACGAGACGAACAATAATACTGCCACTCATTGCGTCCTCAAATCTTTTGTAAATGCGAGCTCCAATTTCATATTTACCCATTTACAGTTTATTCGAGAAATTATTTTATCGATTTATCTAATAATAGTATACCTAAGTTTTATTTATTCGTTAAAGAGCACTTTTGAGTCAGATGGTATGAAAATTTTGGTTCATCCTGTACAAGCTGTAATCCAGACATGTTTGTTAAATTTATATCAAAACTAGAAATATCAAATATTTAATATTTGTAAATGGTTAAACATTTGATTCTGCATGCCGATCCTTCATTTTACTCACTTAAATATTGAGTATACCAAATTCATATTAGTTTGATAAAAAGCTGTGAGAATTTGTAAAAAGAGGAACAGATCTTTTCGTTTTTAAGTCAGTGCTTCCACGAACGAAATATCTAAAAATGCGTGATGAATTGATTTTGGTTAGTTACGTAGGATTCCTTCTAAGTTAAGTTTTATACTACGGTTGTAATTTTCCGAAAATATGTAATATATTAAAAGTGTTCTGATTTAAATAGGTTTGTAGTTATCAGTAATCACATCGCGCCTGAGGAAAGTTCTCTGCCATACAGAAAGACAAACAAAGTAATGTAGCAAAAATGGCACAGTTCGACTTAAAAATATTAAAAAGTTATTGAAGCCATTTAAAAAAAAGACCTATAATTTTTGACAATGTATGGCGCAAATCTTTGCTTGAAGCTTTATTTGTGAACTTAGTGAAGTACCTGTTACCTATCAAGCTTGTGCAAATCATTTGCTAGGTTATTTTCTAGTTGATTTTTAACTTTTAACACGTCCTTTCAGTAAACATTCATAACGTTGATTGTGATGTTAAAGTTTCTCCAAATTTAGCTAAAATGTAGTTCATATTTTTTAAAATCGTTAAACCTCAGTTCTAGCATGTCACCACAGCATTTTTAATGGTCGTTTTGTAAGTTCCTCGCAATGAGTTCCAGTACGAGAAATCGATTTAGCGAATACGAAAAATGAATTGTCGAAACTTGCGCTTCGAAAACCCGATAAAGTGCACCAAGGCGAAACTTATGCGCAGTCACCAATTAACAAGTCTAATACATAACATACTCTTTGGTTGGAACCCAAGGACTCGCCCAAACCCGAAGGATTTGTCCACCTATATGAATTATTCACCTATTTTACTGATTGTTATCTTGTTAAAAGACGTTGCAAATGCTATAATAAAGTACTATTTTGATATGGTAGGAGAAGGTGATCTCAAATTTTAATTCATTTACCATGTGCAAACGCGGATAATACTAAGCAATAAATAAATAAATATGCTAAAGAGTTGCATCCGGAACTCTGCTCATCATCATTATCATCATCTTGAAAGAATTTATTATTATTGTAGATTTGAAGAATCCATTCGCAAGACAATAACAATATTTATACTTACATGTTTAGTTAACACAAATTATTGAACTAAGATATCTTACGCCGTACATGTTACCGGATTTTACTATTTTCAAGTCAGTATTTAAATGCATTGTCATATTCTGATATTCACAAGTTAAAAATCAATAAATTGGAAAGCTTTCAACAAAACAAGAGCATGCCGAAGGAATCTCGAAGACATCGGTTGTTGGCCTCTTGCCGGGATTGTAAGGATCTAGACTAATTAGCTTTACGTAGGTGTATCTCTGCACGCAATAAGACTTGTAGCATGGAGGCATGTACTCGCATTTTTTCTTGGGATATCTAAAATAACATAAGAATGATGTAGGTACCTCAGGTTCAGAAAATAGCCATGCACTCAATTTCTTGCCATTTCTCATTTCATAATATGTATATTATGTACTTAATTAGTAATTGTTTAAAGGTTGGAGGAAATTGAATTTGGACTTTTCTGAATCTACACTTACTTGCAAGTTTCAATTCGCACGCTTTGAGGGAAAACCTCCGTGTTCAGCACTGCGACCCATTCTCCCTTCCAATTCTTTGCCCATCCCGGTCTTACATAGGATACATCCGATTCGCAAATAAAATGACCTTTGTGTCTGTAGAACCCAAGATGAGGGGATTTTTTATTCAAAAGAATAGAAGATATTAATCATTCATTATGGGGCTTGGTTAATAAGACGCTAATACGTGGTGGAAAACATATTACAAAATAGCTCATTGCTTTTATGCTTATTCATCATGATGGAAGAGTAGAAAGTTTAAATCTTCTTTTCAACAATGCAAAAATGCAATTAGAGAAAAATTTAGAAGATGAGTCGTTTACCTGTATCTGTGGGTGGCGTTGTCGTGGCTGATATAATCATGGAGCGAATAATGATTCATTTCCTGGTACAATGGCTGCAATTGGTTATGATAATGCGACGCGATATGTGACACTTTGTCCCTGTGTGCAACAGAAAACGCATTTCAAGGTCAAACGGAAAGAAAAATAATTAAAACTGACACATTATTTTTTTCTTGCAAATTTCATCAACATCCGCAGACAGTAGAGCAGTCTGCAAAAAAGTGTTTAGTAATGCTAGCATTATTTCTTACATTGGATACTCTTGATCGTATAAGCAGTAGCTATCACCAGAACCGGCGCAAGACGGCTTATACTTCCCTCCTGAATGGTGTGGCGGTGGAGGAGGGTGGTGATGATAGTCATAATCATCATTACTTGGAGGGTAATAACTATTTTGATGACTTTGTGGAGGTCGGTCTACAAATGCATACATATTACAATGACAACACAATGATTTCTCCTTAACCGACGACATGAAAACTTTAATGGTATTTTATCCAATAAAGTAAAATAAAAATAAAATGAAGATTTGAAGTAAATTAAGAGATCCTTGGCACACTAGTTGGTAGGGATTTAGCTAAGTGCATCACATTCGGTATGCAACGAAACCTTACCATTCTTTTTGTAAACGATTACAATCCCTGGACTGTTTCGTCCTGTGGGGTCTATTGGATCTGGCTTTGTTGGTCTTGGGGGCGAAGCGGGATGAAATCTTTCGCCACCGATAATTTGCACAAGAATCGCAGTAAATGCCAAGGTAATGGCAAATATGCCACCAAGTCGATTTGAAAGAAAAATTGGCTGTAAACATAAAGTAGAAGAACTATAGTAAACGTATTTTTTGCATTGACCCATTCTACATGCTTAAACTAATTTGAACGTAATTTTTATTGCTCCCATTTTCATTTAATGTGAATTGAATTGAACCAACGCCATCGTCAATCGTCATTGTTGCCTTTTGTTTCCGTACGCTTTGTGAGACTTTTATTGCACAAATACGAAAAATACGTTGCAAAAAGTCTTCAATTTTTTGTACAATCTCGCTGTCATTGTTAAGCACTATTATATTGTTAAGTACGACTCAGCACTAGGAAGACAATCGGCAACAATCCATTCCTTAGAGTACGTTGTGTCCGACCGAAATCACGAGTCAAATTGTATTTGCACGTAAGCAAAATTAAGATGATGCAAATAAAATTACCACGTTTAAATGAGAGTGATTCCGAGAAAAAACAAAAGCACTGACGATGATGGCATGGAATATTGACCTTGTAGTCATATTCGACACGCTATCTTTTTACAACGTTTTTGGTCTAACTCCTAAATTACTTGCATGTAAGACTTCATCTTATTTCACCTATTTTATGCTTATGATTCCAATTCTTTATACCAAGCAGCCTTATTCACTAAAAAAATGAAGCTCAAAACGAGTTGGCATTTGCCATGTACGTACGTATGCACATGTTTACTTTTGAATAAATAGGGAACCCTTTTCTAATCGTTAAGAAATCGAACTACGTAAACTTTGAAGCTGGCACTGGCAATGAAATTGATTGAATTACACAATTATCCTAGGTAAACCATCGGTTAAGCATGGATATAAACCAGTTTATTTGATGTTCACATTTTTACGAGAGGACGGAACGTTTCCTGGAAAATGTAATGATGCAATTTTACTTTCAAGTTCAATCTTTTGTCAAGGAGAAGACTGAATCCAAGCTTTAAAATTTTTGCACGCTACCATTTCCCATGGCGTTAGCTTAATTTTTTAAAAAGCATAGGCAAAGTATATCAAACTAGATGACCTTTTTTATAGCATGTGATGTTTTAGACATCCAAAGATAATTTGCAAAAGGAAAAAAATCTGATTATGCATCATCCTATATAATCTTCAGAGAATGGTGAGTACGTATATATATGAATATTGTTGATTGTTTCGTGACACATTCAAGGAACTACACATATAGTGAAATACATTGTAGCAGCTCTAATTAACGAAAAACATATTTTCAGGGAAGTAGGTAATTGCCACGTATTCGGAAACAGTAGGAGAAAATGGTCAGAAATGTTCTATTTGCTAAATAATGTAATGTAATACTTGTAACTTCGCTCAACGGAAACACGTCCATGACCTCTGTTTTCTTCAAATGTAATTTATCTTATTACCTATATTGTGCTAGCTAATCTTGATGATCACGTTTGACATTTATAAATACGGAAACTATTTCAAACTGAAAATCTTAGCGTTCATCTGAGACCTTAAGGTATGCTTATGATGAGCCCTTGAAATACATTTTAATCAAATAGATTCTAAATACAACAAAATTCTCCATCTGAAATTCTGAAAGTATTTTACCGACACCTATAACGTATCATACGTATGTAACAATGTAACTTGTTGGCTTACCTATTACACCATTTTAATGTAATGAAACCATTGAATGAAAAATTTCTATTTAGGTATTACTGGAATATGGTAATCTCTGCATTGAGATGGTCGTGTACGATATTAAAAAATTGAACTTGATTTTGAGTCGAGAAAAAATTGATTCAACTATGCAAAAATCGGAAAAGTCATCTGAATGTAAACTATTGAATTTTTTATTGTTATATTTTGTGTATTAAAAAAGCTTCAAGCGATTACAAACAAACATAATTCAATTACTGAGACGTAAGATAGAGAAAAAACTCTTTCATTTGTTTTGAATAAGATACTTAATCAGAATACTGGATCTAAAAATCGAGCCAAAATCCATAGATCGAAAAACACTTGAAACGTTTCCAAAAAATTCGTAAAGTAAGTTCTAAAAGAAACCCTGCGAGTTCTTTTATGGAATAACCTTTATGGATACATACAAGTATTACGTGTTGTATAATTGTTTCGGACATAAAATATAGTACTATTGAACTTACCATGATTTATCCTATTTTTATTGATGTTCTTACACCAAAATAGAACGTATATCTTAATATTTGTCTTTTTCGTGCAACTACACTTTCAATTAAGTTACATAAATGGCAAAAAAAGCACTGGACCAACTACAACATGTCTGGACCTGGGCAGATGATATAATTAATCTGTCACTTCACTGAATTCCTCTCCTAAAACCGTAACGTTTTTGGCAGACGCTGTTTGAGTAAGAACAAAGAAGGAATGTGATAATTTTCCTTTAGGAACATGATATCAATGAAATGCACAAGCACAGTAACAAGTCTTCAGCTTGATTAGCGTTCCATTTAGAAACAAAGCTAGAAGCACGCAGACAGGTGCGCTATGCCAAACTGAAAAACTCTGACTACTCACTCGAGAGCCTCAAAATTATCAATGAAACTCATTTCACGAATCAAGACCCAGCAATCTGAGACGCCACGCTTAAGCTGCAACAATGCCTCGTTGAATCTCATAATGCCGAACCTATATGGGTCCAAGTCCAAGCAACAATGAAGAAACCATTGTACATCTTGGATTACGATTACACACGGACAATGGAGTAGATGAAAATTCCATTTGATTTTTTTAATGCAAAAAAGGTATTGGAGCCACGTAGGCACACTGAATACCAAGCAACAATGAAGAAACCATTGTACATCTTGGATTACGATTACACACGGACAATGGAGTAGATGAAAATTCCATTTGATTTTTTTAATGCAAAAAAGGTATTGGAGCCACATAGGTACACTGAATGAAACCATTGGTGGAAAATGTTGAATATGGATAAATAGTACAGGGATTCATACAGGTCGAATATCCAAGTTATAATTGTAAATTCATTTTTTTATACTTGTGATCACCTTTCTACATGAGAAATACTTATGTGTTACATGTTAAAATGCATAACGTAAAGAAAAAGTGAATTATTGCGTTTTTTAATAATTACCTTGTGTCTGGATGCGTGATGCGTGGTAATTTAAGAACAAAGGGAAGATGCAACCGCACCACACAAGTTTAAATGGGTGTATATCATATATAAAAACTGGTTAACTAGCAAGGATTTAAAGTTTAAGACCTTTTGTATCTCACCATCACGTGTCCTGTGTCTTTAGCCTTGTCTCCTGGATCATTGTCAGATATTATTGNGTCGAATATCCAAGTTATAATTGTAAATTCATTTTTTTATACTTGTGATCACCTTTCTACATGAGAAATACTTATGTGTTACATGTTAAAATGCATAACGTAAAGAAAAAGTGAATTATTGCGTTTTTTAATAATTACCTTGTGTCTGGATGCGTGATGCGTGGTAATTTAAGAACAAAGGGAAGATGCAACCGCACCACACAAGTTTAAATGGGTGTATATCATATATAAAAACTGGTTAACTAGCAAGGATTTAAAGTTTAAGACCTTTTGCATCTCACCATCACGTGTCCTGTGTCTTTAGCCTTGTCTCCTGGATCATTGTCAGATATTATTGCATTGGCAAATATTTCTTCCTTTGATGTTTTGCAACACTTATCTCAGAATCATGTTAGATGCACACCTTGGGAACTTTTTACAAGACATTGTGAAAGCCCTGGATCAACTTTACAAACTGTAATACAATTCAAATCAAATTTGTAATTTCTGACGGAATTGAAGGAGGATGTAAAATTTGACAATGGTAATAAGCAATCCCTTAGATCTTTTTCAAGTTAAGAAGAAAAAATATGCTTGGCAGACACTGAAAAATGGGTATCGAATGTGGGTTATAAAAACCCTGATGATAGTGCGATTATGTGTATGGTATCTTTGTTCTTCTTAAATTACAGAGTAGATGATTAACATAAATCATGAGGGAACTTCAACACGAGTGTGAATCTGTCCTAAAAAGTAATTACGGGTTTATGTTTGTTTACGTTATTAAAATTATTTAGCTCGTACATAAAACAAATTCATGAATGAACATGGAATACAAGACATTGTGAAAGCCCTGGATCAACTTTACAAACTGTAATACAATTCAAATCAAATTTGTAATTTCTGACGGAATTGGAGGAGGATGTAAAATTCGACAATGGTAATAAGCAATCCCTTAGATATTTTCAAGTTACGAAGAAAAAATATGCTTGCCAGACACTGAAAAATGGGTATCGAATGTGGGTTATAAAAACCATGATGATAGTTTGATTATATGTATTGCATCTTTGTTCTTCTTAAATTACAGAGTAGATGATTAACATAAATCATGAGGAAACTTCAAACACGAGTGTTAATCTGTCCTAAAAAGTAATTACGGGTTTATGTTTGTTTACGTTATTAAAATTATTTAGCTCGTACATAAAACAAATTCATGAATGAACATGGAATTCCTTAACGGTTGGCCCTCCCTTGCACAACATGCAAATCGAAGGAAGAAACAATGCCGCGTGAATTTGGACCTGCCCAAACATTATTAATCATCTTAATTTAACGAAGTGCGAACGCCTTGTTTTTAAGCACCACGGCATTAACTACCAAGTGGCCTTTATATAATGTCCAGTAGTTTTGTGAGTCATGACGAAGTTTTTCTATAATGACTGACCTTAAGATTTTAGAAAAATTACGTTTGTTTTTGCAATGCTAAAGATGCGTGCACATTAATCAAACAAAAAAATACCTCAAAAGCCTGGATTCTGGATCGTATATAGCCTTGTCTTTTGATTTGGAATTTCTGGAAAGATAACATGACTTGCGTTCGTAAATCATTTTACTTGAATAAATGCAATGAATTTCAATTCGATATAATTCTGAAGTATGAAAATAACGTTTTATTGATTAAAAATATAAATCCACGTAATGAAAGTACGGAAAATTTCTATTGTAATGTTTAAGTTAAACCAGTACTTTGTCAAATTGAAAAATTGAAGACATTCAACCCCATCACTACGAAAAGTTTTGAAGTGGTACAACGCGCGAAGGTGCAACAGGTTCTCTACAAATGGGACAGGCGCCTTCGCTCCTCAGCCAGTCCATGATACAGTCCCAGCAAAACAAATGGCCGCATTGCGTTACACTTGAGTGACGACGAACTTCAAGGCATAAACTGCACTTCTTTGTTGGGTCTACTTCGGAAACGCTCGAACTGCTTCTCTCGTCATATCCGGACTATAATTAATTTATACAGTTATTATATAGTCTTACAGATCTTGACAGCAGCGTATTCATTCATATTTATTGATTAAAGATTTTTAGAGATACTCAAGGGGAAGC
Organism: Seira musarum; assembly: GCA_027743895.1. Lineage (NCBI taxonomy): Eukaryota > Metazoa > Arthropoda > Collembola > Entomobryomorpha > Entomobryidae > Seira > Seira musarum. The sequence continues at coordinate 10,447 of JAHZMX010005418.1, forward strand.
GTATAAAAATTCTAATTAAAAAATACTGGCTTCCCTTAGATTATGCATCACTCGACTCAATGGAAATGAATCAAGCACAGAAATAAATGGAAAATAAATACTACGGTTTGTATACCCCTAGTCTAGCGATTATCGCGATTTATCTTTTTAACAAAAATAATTGGTAATATAAGTACAACTACTACTTAAATATCATGCCTATGTATGAATGAATTGTGTGCGATACAAGCAACACATCATTTGAGTTGCATGAATTGGGACTAATTGAGAAGTGATCATCAAAAAATAAGCGACGTCCTTTCTTAAATTTAATAATTTGGGCCTGATATCGAAATTAAACACGGAGAGACAAGTCGGATTGTAAAGTAAATTTGACAATGTGCCGTTACAAAACCGGAAACCGAAAGAATGATTTTTTTATATACCTATAAATACATATTCCCTCACCTTTTGAACCCCTTTGGCACTCGTTACACTGGGTCGTTTTGCTCTGTCCGATAAAAAGGAGTATGAATCGTGAAATGCGGTTATAGCTAAATTGATAATACTCATCCACATTAAGTACTTCAAGTTTCTTCGATTGGATTCAGCATCACTGCTATAATACGGCCGAACGAGTACCTATCCCACAAAAAAGAACACTTCAAATTCTGATTCAAGAAATTTTAAAAACTCAAAATATGAAACTAACATAGCTTATTCCACTGATGCGCTTGGAAAATTGGTAAAACCTTCCGTTCATATAGAACAGAGCCAGGTGTAGCTGGGACAGAAACGGTATAAAACGCTGGTACAGTTGCCCCACTTCGAGAATACCTTTCAACATAACATTCAGGTACTTTGGCAATTGTCGCGATTCTTCTTGTCGTTTTTTGAAATTTTCAATCATTTTCAATACAAAACTAATAAAAGGGGTTCCAACGGACTGGGCAAAAATCATCAACGAAATTGCCTGCAAGAAATTGAAGCAAAAGTCTTACGACTAACTCATGCTATCCAAAGGTCTCGTAATTAATTGAAGAGTTCCAATGCGGAATATTGTGTCACACCTTTGCGGAAGGAATGGCTGTTTTTGCTTGATTTACTTGTACAACGCCAACATATTCTTCGCCCAATGTTTGATATCCCAGCAAGTTCGTGAGACCGTAGTAAATGAGTCGAGAACCATACTCTGAATACTCTTGAAATCGCATCCAAACTCTCTGACCTAAACCAAGATTAATTGAATTGTCATTTGTGATTTACAAATTGATTTGTCATCCATTTCTGAAATTTTGTATTTACCGAAAACTTCAAGTATGATGTCATCCAATTCCTCTTTCAACGTTTTTATAAACTCCTTATCACGTTGAAACGCTCGAACTAATTCAGGCGGTCCCGGAGATTGTAATCCCATTGTAAATGATCTTTAGTATTCGGCTTTGATGTGATTAAAAATGGAGAGAATAATTCTATGCATTCAGTATTTTAAATAAATTCTGAAGTTTTCTCAGGAATAAGAAGTAAAAGGATCTGAAACGTAAAGTGAAAGCCTATTTTTCCTCCAAAATGTATTGTTGATCACATTGTATTGCTTACTTTTTGTGATCAGCTAATATGTAATTCTTGCTTCTTTTTGTGGGTTTTCACTTTCACATGGATCTTCCAGATATCCAGCAGGTGTTTTTGTCTCGTCCATTGAATATTTTCTGCCAATATGCTTGCTATTACTTATACGGCCATGCATGATGAGAAGAGTTACCTTTTACCTTCTTGTTCTATTTTTCCTGGAACCTCTTTTCGGCTCGCTCAGTTTTCCACCACATGCACATGTACTCTCTGAAAAAGGAAAAAAAATATCAAAACAGGCATTCCCTTTCCATTGCTTTGCAAGATTCATAAAGTAAACCAGTTTGCATGTAGTAGTAAGTAGTATACTCATAGTTCGATCTTTGGTGAAACAGATTGCGTGGGTTACAAAGTAATAAGGCCAAAGCCGTAAGCTTTGCATAAAAATAGAGTAAAAATAACTAAAACCTATATGAGTTTTTAAGTAAAGTAAAAAGCTTTTAAAATTATTTACACATACATTTGAAACATTATTGGTTGGTAACAGATTACCACTTACAATGATCAAGATTAATTTTCGGCAATTGAACTATAAAAGACAAGATTTTTCATAAGATTAATGATTCTCAGGTAGTATAAGTGTGCATCATGATATGAGATGACATTCATTCATTCTTCGTGTGAATGTGTAATATGCGATCAGCTCATCGAGGTATAATGATAAGAGGGGAGGGGATGATGCAACCTAAATGGGGGAATGTCGCATCTTTTGAAAAATACTTATATGCCCTTGGATTCAAAACCGTTCGTTGTGATTAGTATGACGGGACTGAGTGAGGTCGAGCTCGGTTATTAAACGCGCCTACTAAATAGAGTCACGTATATACGTTGATGCCTTAATGACATTATCATATGGCAAAAGCCTAGTTTTTTTGTCTATTCTTTAAGTCATTAAAAATTTTTTTTTGGTCGTCGGACAAATAGTCCTTAATTATCGCATAGAATCTTCTAGTCTTCCTAATACATAGTGTGAAATGCTATGCTTGTTTATTAAATTCATGGAGACAACATGGAAATAAATTTTCCCTTGCCAAAACCATCTTGAAAGAGGAAAGGAGAACCGGCCATGAAACTGAAGCATTACAAATTTATTAACACCAGACTGATCAGAGTGTTGCTGGATGGTTGTTGTTGTTCCTATTATGTGAAAAAGGTTGTTATACACGCATGAAAGGTTATTTCCATCAGTCTCGTTGAATTTAAACTGGCAAAAGGAAAAAGTTTGGAAACAACTGAAACAAGTAGTGTAGCCCTGAGAAAGTTGTTTTGATGGAGACAGACGGAGCTATATGGCAACAATTTTTTAACGGTTACTTTGATCTTGATGAGCTTTTGGTAAACTCTGAGGGAGCGATAAAATGACATTATTTTGCATAGAGAGACCACATGGGGTCGTTTGGATGACGCAGATTCATATCGGACGTCGACCTGCTGTTGTTGACGATTTGTAAAGAGAAAAAAAAACTAGTAATTTACTACAAAGTAGCAGTACCGATAAATTATACAATGATTTCATTTAATTTTCTGCGTAAAACACATTTGTACCTAACTCTTTTTACGTTTTCCTAGACTGTTCCGTTTGGGGCAAAATGAAATCTTTCACTTTTAAATTATGCGACAGTTGCATAGAGCAAACGAATTATTTATGAAGCCTAAGCTAACTGTTTCGTCACGGTTTCTTATACGACCTAATGAGTTTTTTTTAAAAGAAACAACTTTTTCTCATTCTAACAACTTAAAAAACATCTTTGTAGGAAAGAGAAAGCAAGAAAACAAAGCATATAAGCAGAACGGATTTTCCATAAAGTAGTTTCTATTCCTTTACATGGCCCAGCAGTAGCAGCTCTCACAGAAAAGTACGGCCGCTTTTCTTTCCAGTAGGACAACTAATTTCCAAAAGCTTTGTTCTCTCCCTTCATCCTTTTAAAGACGAGACGTCTTAAGCAGTGTTCCAGGAACAAATCCGTTTCCAATTAGGACTCTTTCCTTTGTGATTATCTGATATCCTCTTGTCTGCTCTTAAAAGCTTATTTGAGCCAGGTGGTGTTTTATTCTTAAGCGTAGGTACAAAGCCTTTGCTTGGGTCGTTACAAAGCATTACTCCTCAAATAAGATGATATGAGGGTGAATCGGATTTCACAACTCGTACACATTTCCAACTTTCAGTGTACTAATAATATAATTTTTTTTGTAAAGAAAAAAAAATCGCAATATTGTAATTTGTACCATTTACCCAACTAACAATTATGACGAAGATTTTTTGTCTCGGTACAACAAATAAATATCGCATACGACTCCTTATACTTATTGTTATTTCTTCTTATTGGTAGAACTATAGATTTCTATATTATCATATCATCATTCATCATACTTCATCGTGAAAATGTTAAATTCAAATTCTTTACAAATTTCCGAATTATGTAAATGTAATGTAACATCCTATTGGTTTCAAGTATGCATCATTCAAATTGCAAATGGATTTTTTTAAATATTTTTTTTGTTTCATACACTACTTACATATGCATATTATATGGTATTAATTATGTGTGGAAACAGCCAATGTCTAGCACAAAAAACAAGCGTTTGTCTCAAGATACTTTTGGTAAATGTTTGTTATATTGGCAACTTCCATCCCATCCGTCACTTGATTAATTCTTACATAAGGATCTTCATCACAATTGCTTGGGCATGCAAAAATATATGCATGCTTGGGATTCCAAGTGGAAGTCTTGTCACCTATCATATCAGTAAGCGTAATTAGGGACACTTAATGCTTAAAATTGCAATATAATAGTGCGGTTCAATAATTCCATTTAATGACCCATCCTTAAAGAATAATGCGCCACTAATTGGCGGTCTGTAGCTATCCCAAATTAGCAAACTCTGAAATTAAGATAAAAATATATGTCCACATGCACAGAATTTCCAATTGAACTACACAATTAATAATTAGCGCCACATGCATACATAATAATATCCATATGCATGTTGTTAGTATGCTTACATAGTAATAATAATAATATCTATCTAAAAGAATACTCTGCGTTAGATAGAAACGATTTGGAAAAAACATTTAGCCACATTGAACGTACATTCAAATTCTCTTGATTACATGCATGCACCCAGTTAGCTCCAGGTTTAGAAGTTTATCCTTGTAAATTTTTTTGGAACAAGTTTATTCTGTTATTACAAAAAAAAACCTGTTGTGAACACACAATCTAACAAAAAGCAATTTGTATGGCAAAAGTTGGAAAAGTCCAAAGGAAAGGCAAAACTTTCTCCTCCAACCATAGGGTCTTCGTCGAAACCAGAAGGAAGCACAACAAAACATGACATGATCATGCCATGTTATTTACTGCTGTTGTTAGTCTTAATACTTTCATGTAAGAGTCCCTGATGGAATCGATTTTTATTTTTGTATCAATAGTAAATCTTGTATTAGTTCGATTGTTGTGCAAGCTTGCAAAAGCAAACCAATTCTCTGATTTTTTAAAAGCGTATTTAGTTTATGCAATGCATTTCCATTTCCAAACCTCAATGTGTTTAATCGATACTGGATTGTGAGTGGAGGCGGAACTGGAGATAAAAGTGCATGCATTTTTAAGGGTATTTTCCTGATAAAATATAACACCATTTCAACAAGCAAGCAAGCACTTTGCCTCACCGCGCACCGTCTAGTCTCTCTTCGGAATAAGGCCTATATTCCTAATTCACCTACTTACTTTCATGCTTACTTACCTTATGCTTTTCGGTAATACCTGTTACATCACCCAGACCCAGCGTCATGCGGTCATATGAAATGCACGAATGCAAGGAGACAGTTTTTCTTAGTGACTAATTTGGCGACGCTTCCGACTTAATTTCCTAGAAATGCTGTATGGTATAATAATTTGGAAGACCTAACAGACTGCAAAAACTAAAAGTAAGAACGTTCATGTTTTAAGAATGCTGTAGTTTGCTTTATCATAGTTTTTTTACATCTCCAATGAAGTAGGCAATGCAATGACAATTATATGAGTCATCTCATCATCATATTACCACAACAGCCATAATAAGAATTTCGCATACAAAGCGTATGAGATTTATGATGAGAAGATGATGATACATACATGCAAGTCATCGTCATCATCATCATCATCATCAACTTAAATAAAATGCACGAAAGATTTCCATCATTGCATTACTCAAAACTAACAGGAGTATCGAGAGAAGCAAAGTGAAGGAGTAATTTACTCATTAAGTAAAATGCCCAAGAATGTCACGGATATGTATTTCCGCCTCCTTTTTCACTTCCGGGAACTGTGAGTCTAAAAACGATGATCGAATTTTATCATGAACCAAAGCGTCAATGAAATGTCATACTTTGGGAATTTATCATTTGCATCGCATGTCTGTTTATGCTCAACACTTGTTTGGCTCTCTCAAAAAGAAGGTCTGTCTGGCTGAACAATTTACATCCCATCATGAATCCAACAACCTACTTCCCAATAATCAAATCATCCCAGTCCTATAACGTTTCTCACATAAAGCATGTTCAACAATCAACAATATTGAGAGAAATTGATTCAATGCTGAACCGAGAGAAGAGGCCACGTTATACACAAAACCCTCATTTTTGAAATTCACTTCTCTGCTCTGCCTGGCTGTTCTATTCTATTTCGTTTTTCGTATCATTCATTTTCATCATAATATCACGCAAAAGTTATCACTGAGCTGTTCTGGCTCTTATTCTCTCTTTCTGCCTGCTTAAATGTTGAGAAAGGTTCATAAATTTTTGTTTCGAACGCAAAAAAATATAAAATGCTTGCATTAGGATCAGAAGGATTATTACTCATCAAAGAACGCAAAAATGAGGAGAAAGATTGTCTAATTTAATCAAACCTCGATGATGATGATGCTGCTTCTCGTTCTTCTCTTGGCTGGCGAGAAGCAGATACTTGGTCTGTTTCTGTTCTGTTATGTTCCTCAATGGCATGCATTTGTATTTATGTGTGTGTGTGTGTGTGGTCGGTATCGGTATTAGTTCTTGGTATGGAAAAGAACAAGAGCAACAATACTATTACATTAGAGGAAAGTGGCCTTCCAAAAATTTTAACTTCGATGCGATGCGATAGTGAGAGAGGAGAAGAGAAGAGTGCGAGCGAGTGGTGTTAAAGTTAAAACAAGCAAAAAAAGAAGAAATATTTAATGCATGCTACAGGCAGGCTCAGGCACATCACTTTTGTTCACAAATGTGAACTTCATATAACGTACATATAGATAGATATTTTTTGGGGATAAGGATAGCACAAGCAATACCAAGACCAAGATACATATTCATTGGCTCTCATGTTATGTTTGTACGACGATGAATTTTCAATATTATTGTATTGCATTGATGGTATGTAATATGTAATAGTAGTAGTATGTATAAGTAAGGAAATGAGAAAGTATAATATACATTCCGTCCTAAATACATTGTATCCTTTTTCTCTTTGAAGATGAGACGAGGAGGAGGATGGATGGATGGTTGATAAGAGAGGAGTAAAGTATATAGCTTAGCTATCTCTCTGTTTTCTAAAAAAAAAACCTCTGCGTTTACTTTACGTTAGAATTTAGGTTTTTCTTCTACGTGAACATGAAATACGCTCAAAGTAAAGTGACGCGTAAGCGCTTGCGGAAATGATGAAAAAACAACTGACATCGCCCAGTCAATTCACTTGTGCTTGAGAAGAGTTTCAGTTTTACCTACACCAACATCACACAAGAAGAACAGAACACATTCAACTCATCATATTTTTTTTTCAAGAAGTATGAATATAGACACAAGGAACTAATAGCATTTTTCCTTACATTGTATTGATCATTGAAGGAGACAACGGTGAGAAAAAAACGGAAAGAGTATTAAAACAAGAGGAAAGAAAATAAAAAGTATTAAAAAATAAAATATTTATTTATTACTTTTTGCTCCACAATTTGAAAATAATATTTTATTGGAGTGCAGAAAAAAAATCTTAACATTGCTTGAGAAGTAGTGGGATACGGAAAATTGAACATACCGTTAATAAAATTTTAAGATATTCTTGTTCCATTTGTTTTAGTATTTCTTTTTTAATTTTAAAGATCCAGAGCCAGTTTTTAAAAGGATCGCGATTGTTTTTTGCGTTTGATACAAATTTCTTAAGATTTTCGTTCTTTTCCCCACCAGTGAATTTGTTTTTCTCTTCTTCTACACAATTTCCTTATTAAACGTCTACAGGAGCAGTTTACCGCCATGAGGGACCTGTATATGAAGAACGGCCAGGGTTTTGTGTTAGTGTACTCTATAACAGCACAGTCGACATTTAACGATCTTCAAGACCTTAGGGAGCAGATTCTAAGGGTTAAAGTAAGTTTATTTCACGAAACATTTTGAATATTTGTGTGGGCCTGGGGTGTGGTTATTGCTCAGAACTCTTACGTTTTCCTTCGTTGTTTTGAAAATTGTTCCATAAGTAACTGAATACCTGTTGTGAATGCTCTTGACTTGTAGCACGTAAAAAAATTATTGTTATTGTGATGGAATTTTAGGATACAGACACTGTCCCGATGGTTTTAGTGGGCAATAAATGTGATCTGGAAGATGAGCGAGTTGTTGGAAAAGATCAAGGATCCAATTTAGCTCATTCGTTTGGTTGCACCTTCCTAGAAACCTCAGCCAAAGCAAAGATCAACGTTAACGATGTAAGATAAGACTAAGTATATTCAAGAAAAAAATGTTTTCAAGGTGCTTTTATAATTTCCAGTTGTACTTCAAAATAATTTATATTTATGTTTACTCCTTTTTGATAGATATTCTACGATTTAGTCCAACAAATTAACAAGGTATCACCCGTGGGGAAACCGAACAAAAAACCAAGAAAGGGGCCATGTACTCTCCTGTAAAGACTGAAAATCATTACAACTACCAAACTATTCATTACATAGTAAAAACAATGAAAAAAAGAGTTTAAATGAGAATAATCTATGGGATACCGTATTGCACGCCCCACAAGATTGTAGAGTGTAATGTTTGTGTGCATAAAAGTTGTTAACGAAACTGAAAAAAATTACTTGCATTCGTCTGACGAAATCAAAAGAAAATACGCGTGAAATCAAAAGAATTTTTTTGTGTACTAGCCCACGAGTACTACTACTACTGTTCAGTCTTTATCTCAAATTAAATATATTATAGTACATAGCTCTGTGTTTCCGTGTGCATATGAGAGTGTCCGAGGAGAAAAATGAAAAATTCCAGTAGCTCTATATGACTTAGAAAACGAACCAACTGTTCTTTCGGAAGGTCGTTTTTATCAATTATTGACGATTGTTGGATGTTTTACTCACGTTCACAAAGTAATACATAAAATATTACTCTAGAGTTTTAAGAATAATATTCAATCTTTTTTATCAAAACTACATGGACGATGATGCACTGTTTACTACTGTACTAAAAATACGTCTATCACTGTTTATCGTGTATGCACCTCCTACTTGACCTGTTAACAATCAGCAATTCGACAATGTACTCTAGTTTGCACAAAAAACGTTTCCTGGTACATAGTGAGTGTGCAAACACACCTGATGCTCACCAGTCTCCTGATCGATCAGTTTTTTAGAGAGAGAGAGAAAATGAAAAAAAAGAAGTTATAGTGAGAAATTTTTAACGATGTCCCAATTACCAGAAAAAAATATACTACTACATGAGATACTGTGTTCGTTGTTATATTGTAAATTATTGCGGTTATATGATATGATTATAAGATGAACGTATGAAAGCGTATAAACAATTAAGAAAAAAAATCTAGCTAGAAACTGATGAGAAACCTGTCAAAACAAGAAGAAAACTGTGCAAATTATCCATATTTACTACGACATTTTGTGTTATCCTAATCATGATTGTTTTCTATGATGATATAGGTATATATGTAAATGTAAACTTCGCATTAGAAGTAGTGAGGGGAATCGAGGATCCACTAGCATCCCAAACTAGTGTGTATAACAGAAGTAAAAATGTATCAGAATAAAGTAAGTAGGGATAAAATGCCATGATATCATTAACTCTGTGCTTGTTTACATAGGTAACAATATATATTTGAGCTGGAAATAAAAAGGCTCCTGGTTCTAAATACAAATCCAAAATATTTAAAAACACATTAATCCTGTCCTGTCCTAAATAATGTTTTGGCAATCCGACAAAACACACTTTAAGATAACGTTAAGGAAGTTTTGTGATCATTACAAAAATAGTTGACATGATGCATACATTAATACATATTATATAAACTTACAAATCACACATAAACATGAAATTGCCTAAGTTTAATATATATATATATTATTAACGTAACAATTTTACTAGGGAGATGTAATCAAATTATATTTACCTTTGTGTGTATAAGTGTAAAATATACTCAGATGACTTGAAAATTTTATTAATTCTTAGATTATAACTTCATCAGGTGTTTGCTGTGTAGAGAGAGAGAGCATAAATGCTGATACGAATTCCTGAAAGCTTAAAGCTAGTCTGGGTTATTGTTAAAAATGCTTTCTTTCTTAATTTACGTCAATCTTTTGTTATGCTTTGTAAAAATGAGAACCCATTATTTTTGACGGCAATATGATGTCATAGTAAGCCTCACACACACATAAAGATTCATTTATTTCGCTACAAAAGTTTTACGTTTTTCTGAGATCTGTCAGGATGAAAACGAAAATGTGCAAATCTTCTGTATAAGTATTGTTGGCATTATTATTATTATTATTATTATTAATTATGAATAACTTTATAATTGTGACTTATTCACATGAATATAAATATAATATAATATATATATAACTGATGAGCTGGAAAAATGAACCCATACTCTTTCGCCTTTGTATCAGTATATAATACATAATACACATTAAGAACAGAATTCCATTTAATTCTGCAATGAAACACTTGTTTATATATAAACGCTTATACCGTTCTAATTATTGTTGTACGGACTAGTGACATGTTGCCCCTCCCTGTTTTTTCTTGGTCACTTTGTGAGTGACATGCTCCTCTCTGACATCTTTCTTTGTGGAGCGTGTTCCCTTCACTTTGCGCTTCCATTTATTGAGATACACGTAAAATAACCGGAATATTATATACCTCTCTCTCTCTCTCTTTTTACTCTGAGTGGTTTTTTATTATCATTTACGTTGACTACAAATTAAGTTTTAAAAATGGAATTCACTTTTCTATACCAACAAACAACACACTTCCCCCTATTTATAAAATTGTTATTGTTTAGAGTTTAAGTTCAGTGTAATATTTTAGCATCCTACATCCTCATCATGATGGCGGAGAAATTTTTTTGTGTAAAACCTATTGGGTAACAAGCTTATGAATAAAATCAAATTATTATTGTGCTACTTCTTAAGGGCAGACCTCCTTAGCGTGGACGTTTATTTTCGCAACCAATTTATTCCGACCGACCCGCAAAGGCTCCCACCATCTATCGTTGTATAACCTGGCTTTTCCGTTTCCCTAGCGCAGCGCTAATTCTGTTACGATGTTTTAGGCGCCGAAGAAATGGGCCAAATAGGATTACAGATTTACCTGGTTGACTTGCGGAAAGGAAGAACCCAAGAAGAAGAAGAAACAGAAGACACTCACTCACTGCACTGGTTGCTCATCCTAGTCTGGAAGGAGACGGAGTATTGAGTCCTAGAGTTTATTGTATTTTAGTATCGACCCAAATATGTATGAGTGTGGGGCAAAATGATAATGCAAGTTATGAATATCTGTTATCTATGCCAAAATCATATTCTTTTCATTATATTCTTCTTCTTCTTACCGACCAAACATGAAATATGAATTATTTCAAGTAAATACGACTGTGCTTGCATTGTCTTTGTGTCATGAATTACAGGTAAAATAATGACATCCACCCTCAGTTGCAAGTTGCAAGCCAAGACCTTGTCGCCTAAAATCATTTCTAGTTTCTGGGTCCGTTTTGTGTTGCAAATGCTCCACATATTATGTAGATAGTTCAAAGCCTGAGTTCTCGAACTTTGATACGAAATTGGATTTAAGGTTCAATATATTTAAGTACTTTATAACAAATCAAATATCTTAATTTTCCCGAATGATTGCATATGACGCAATTGAAATAAGGTAGCATTGTAAAATCGATGACAGAGACAAAACATGAAAATGTCACTACGATAGAATGGCATCAAAACAAAAATTAAAGAGAAATGCGCCATTACATATACCATAAAAATTAAAATCATAACATGATTTGATGAACTTTCTAAAAAATCTTTGCTAACTAGTAATACTTTGTTTACGATCTGTTTTCTTACTCTCTGCCAGAGAAAATTTAAAGGCCAAAGTTAAGTTGTTGAATATTTAAGAAAGAGATAGTCAAGATTTAATTAGTCGACGTAGCTTTTTTCAAGCATCCTCGACATTTATTCATGTAAACATGACTAAGTTCTTTCACATTTCTCGCGTGTAAACAATTTCATTTCATATGGCTCATACATTTATTAAAACCAACTTTAGAGACAAGCTTATCACTGCTTATCTTCTTACAATGCTTACTGCATGATCATTCCTTTTTTTATTCACATCGATCATCCATTCAGCAGTTTGGTTGACTTATGACCCATCATCAGAAACTCGTATGTAATCTTCCTTTACGGATGAAAGCATAAAATGTAAATGTAGCCAACCTGAAAATCACTATTTCTTTGAGACAGCGAGCTGTCGCTACCAATCAGATCAGAATAAGAACCTTCATCTTTTGATCAAGTTCATTCATGAGAACATACATGTATTATTGGAGTCTAAACGGGGAAAAATCAACAGGTTCTTCCAAAGGAATTCGCAAATGTAAATCCCGAGAGATTTTTAATTAATTTTTGTTTACAGGTTCTAGTACAATTTTAAAAAATTAATCCAGAAATGTTTCCTCAATTTTTTCAGCAAAATGTGTAAGGTTTTGCCGGTAATATTAATCGTGATTTGCCTTGGGGCGAATTGCGCATCTTACGACCTCATTTTCAACACGGACAAAGATGTCGGTCAATGGAAGTTTAACGGATCATATCTGTACGGACAAAAGATCGATTCTATTGGATTTGCTCTACCAAATTCTGCCGTTAACGCAGTACTACAAGAAGAAGTCCCACGTCAAGGATTATGGTTGATCAGGTATAACGGACCGGAGGCAGAGAACTACCTTCGTTTGCATTATGCCCTTAAACATCATTTGTTTAAGCAGGCTTTGGTTACTTTCGTGGGGACTCCAAATGTCCCCGTTACCATATCAACAAATGATGAAGAATTAGGAAAGTTCTGGTCAGACGGAAGGCAATGGTGTGACGCAATCGTGACAGTTAATTTGAAAAAAGATGTAAGTGATTAAAAAGCGCCATGCATGCATCTCCTTTCTTTTGCTTTAGGATTTTACAAAAGAAAAAAATGGCTTGCTTAATATTTTAAATTTAATGTGATTCACAGGCCTTCGTCGATATTCAAACATCAAACCCCGGAGACTACGTTTTAATCGATAAAATTGTCTTAGGTGTCATGTCAAATCTTACACAAATAACCGAACGACGTATAAATCCATGTAGGACAACACCTCCTACTGGGGAAATTCAAGAGGACGATCGAGCTCCTGATATGATGTACAAACCGACCCCGTCAAGACGTCAATTTGCAGAGCCTCCTCCTCCAGATATGGCGGTTAAGCCTACAAGCAGTTCAAGTAGACAAACTCAGAATACATTTCAGCCGCCTCCTGACATGATTGATAAAAGTAATCGGGAACCTCAACTTGTCACTAATACTGTTACAACCGACGAGGCTAACAATAATAATAATGACTCATCCGAAGTAAAATGTGGCTGTTCATGTAGTTGTTCAAGAGTAAAAAATAAGAAAAGTACGCTGATGAGTATGACAGGCTGATTTTTAAAACTAAATTAAAATTTACTACCTTATCTTGATTTTGATGGGATTTAAAATCATGGAATGTAGTTCTTTTTTGGGCAAGCTATTTTCGGTACTGGATAGAATAGTTAATATGAACCAAATTAATAAACCAACAATACGATTACTTTATATGAATGAATAAAAATGTTTTTCAATATTGTTTATTCGTGTCTTAATAAAAGTATTAAGAAATAAAATAACTGCGTTTTCATGCTTATAACAATATATAATGCGTATAATGTTACTAACAATTAAAACTTATGCTTTTACATTCTATAGACATGCAACCCTGTAACCTTTTGCAATGATGTATATTCATCGAAAATATTTTATTTAAATTCTGCATGATAAGAACAACAAAGTTTACCGGGTAAAGCCCAGAATTTTTAAAGTCAGTGTTGTCTTGTCGTCCACTCGTTCATAATATTTATTTATTTATAATTTATAAACTATCATTTACGATTCTTTTTCAAAATCCATGTTTTCTGCAACTAAAACGGAGAAACCATGAGAACAATAGACATAATCTATAGCTAAAAAGTTACATGCAAGGCAAGTAGTACCTGGCTTTTGGAATTGCATGGTAGGGTCATTTCGAACTCGAACACTTGTAGCATGGAAAACAATGGCAACAACGAATTCCGATAGGTACCTAACAAACATTTTCACCTCCAAGCAATTTGTTCAAATACGTTAAAGGCAAACGAAAATGTATAACGAAATGAGAGTTGCATGGTAAATATGTAGGGTCATTTTGAAATCGAAGACTTGTAACATGGAAAATGATGGCAACAACAAAATCAAGAAAGGTACCTAACAACCATATCTGCTTTCAGTAAATATGTTCAATACGTACAAGCAAGAAAAACGTATAACGAAAAAGGTCGAGTCGTTGCTTCATGCATTCAGAAATGGCTTTTAAAAATAGAATTCTTTCACCAAGTACCTATGTTGCTATTGCTGGCAAGGCTGAATGAATAGGTATGGGGGAAGGGTCAGGCC
>JAHZMX010005419.1:0-16058 GCA_027743895.1 Seira musarum
TGCAAGCAGATGTAGATAAATAATCATTAAAGTCATTAATTGTTCAAGTAAGGAATCATAATTAGAGTCCTTGTAAAAAATATCTGTGATTGGATCAGCCCCCCAATCTTTCTGTACAAACACTGTTGTATTTTCCCTTAGACAAACTCATGTAACAGGTTTCGATTAGTTTTCGATTTAATACTACATTATAACTTCTCAATCTGGTTTCAGCCAGTTCTGGGCCAAATTTTCGCACAAATGATTATCGTCCAATTTATGCATGGAGTGTACATGCTATGTTAATCACTGGTAGCTAAAAAAAATCATCATGTATTTTTGCAGCGGAGTTGAATGCTATTGCACCATTGATTTCCAACTTTTACATGGCGGCTTATGCCATGGTGAACTTTTGCACTTTCCATGCTGCGTTAGTAAAACCCCTTGGATGGAGACCTGACTTTAAGGTAACATGGATGCTTCAATGTACTTATCAGGAATCCTGAAGAAATATGAAATGAATGAATAATGAGATGTAATGGAAAAATTCTTATCGCAGTATTATAGCGTTTACTCAAGTTTCATTGGATTTATCTTATGCGTCGCCATTATGTTCTTGATGAGTTGGGTCACTGCCATAATTACTATTGGAATATTGATGTGTCTCTTCTTCGGACTTGTGTACATTAAACCAGGTATGCCTAAAATAATTTGGAAGCCTACAAATACTGCTTCTTCATTATGAGAAACTCTGTACCATGTTCCTTTTTTAGACGTCAACTGGGGTTCATCCACTCAGGCTCAGAACTACAAAAGCGCTTTAACCACTGTTCAGTCCCTTAACATGACGAAAGAGCATATTAAGAACTATAAACCTCAGATTCTGGTCCTCAGCGGAAGACCATCATCACGACCAACTTTAATTGATATGGCTTACTTGATGACAAAGAATATTTCCATCCTGATTTGCGGACATATCATTCAAGTATGAATTTCATCTTTGATCTGCTACCCAATTCATATTTTTTGCGATTGATGTGAAAAATTTGTTTGAATAGGAACGCCAATCTCATAAAGTCAGAGAATATCTTATGTCCAAAGGCAACAACTGGCTCGTCAACCACAAAATCAAAGCCTTTTACAGTCTTGTCGATGACGTTGACTTTGAAGAGGGAGCTAGGTGTTTAATGCAGGCCAGTGGAATTGGGAAGCTGAAACCAAACATTGTTCTTATGGGTTATAAATCTGATTGGACCTCTTGTGATCTCGAAGACTTGAAGGCTTAACTTTGAAGAGGGAGCGAGGTGTTTAATGCAGGCCAGTGGAATTGGGAAGCTGAAACCAAACATTGTTCTTATGGGTTATAAATCTGATTGGACCTCTTGTGATCTCGAAGACTTGAAGGCGTATTTTAGAGTGATTCAGTAAGTTTTTGGCTACATACTTGGACGAATTAGAATGTGAAAAGAAGAAGTCTGTCTCATGTTACCCGTGAATTATAGTGATGCTTTGGATAATCATTTGGGTCTGTGTATCGCACGAGTACGTGAAGGTTTCGATTATTCCAACATTATTGAAGAAGATAGTGAAGAAACTGTTGAGAACCTTACAAGAAGTGATTCGAGCATGTCATTCAGCACAAGTAGGGCTTTAAAGATTAGTTTTTTTAAAACTAATTTGTTGTGTCAAGTCTAACAATTTTTTATGCAAACAGGCGAACCGACTCCACCAGGAACACCTCGAATCGGAGAAATAAATGACGCATTTTCAATGGTACCTGAAGGTGGGGACAAGAAGAAGTCTAAAAAGTCCAAAAAGGAGCCAGGCAGTGAATTTAAGTGAGAATGACAATGAATTTTATTTATCTTCTGTTGCTGTCACAAAAGTGATCAAGACTGAACATTTTTGAAATGTCTTGTTTTGTAGGGGAGTTGGAGGAGTCCCGTTACCCAAAGCTGTAATCAACAATTTGACACAATTCAAGATGAAGCAGAGAAAGAGTACCATTGACATTTGGTGGCTATACGACGATGGAGGCTTGACTATGCTCCTTCCATACATAATCCATAGCAGGAATAACTTTGCTGGATGCAAAATTAGGGTTTTCGCCTTAGCTAATAAGCAACAAGACCTTGAAGTAGAACAGGCCAGCGTAAGTCATTTAATGAGCTAGTTATTGCATGAAAAGTGAAACGTTTCTAATTCATTTTTCAAATGCGCACGTGCACATTCATTCAATTAATAGGTTGGCAAGTTTGTTGGCAAAGTTCAGGATCGAGTATTCGGATCTGATTGTAATCACGGATGTAATGACAAAGGCCAAGGATAGTACACGAGAGTTCTTCGAAGGTCTAATCAAGGAATACCGTAAAACAAATGATGGCATTGCTGATGACGGTTAGGCTTCTTCAAAATATGGTTAAATTTGTGTTAGTTAACTGTATTCACAAACATCAATATCATGTTCTTTTTATAGAAATGAAGATTGACCCACTGGAATTGAAAGCAATGAAAGAGAAAACTAATAGGCACTTACGTCTCAGGGTACCCCAAAAAGTCTTTATTTGTTTTTAGGTGTTTGCTTTGGTGGTAGAGTATTATGTAATTAAATATTAATGTGTTTCCTTAGGAACTTCTTATGGACCACTCTCGAATGGCTAACTTGGTTGTGATGACGTTACCAATTCCAAGACGATCCGGCGTGTCAGCTCCATTGTACATGGCGTGGTTGGAGTGCCTGACACGTGACATGCCTCCCTTTATACTTATCAGAGGAAACCAAGAATCTGTGCTAACATATTATTCTTAATTCCATATAATCCATTTAGCTATCACATTAAATAATATATAACTTTTAGAATAATATATAAATTGTACATATCACGATTGTAGTACCCGTAGAGCAATTTGGCTCTTAATATTATGTTTACTTTAACGTGTTAAAAAAATAAATGAAAATAACTAGGATTTTATGACACATTATGTGACGAATGTTCCATGTGATCTAAATGAAATTATTACGCTATTGCGCAAAGTGTATTATCAATGGTAAAAAAATTTTAGCGAAAAAAGTTTTTAAAAATTAAGATTGTATGATTTACATTTTCGTGTTCGTTTGCATGAAATTGAACTAAAAACAGAAATGCCGAGCTTCAACATCACATACAGTTCCAGGATAAGTTTATCTTGTGTTCACAAATTTCAAAATGTATGAAGATGAACCTAAGGACTTTTATTGGGTTGCATTTTGTTCAAAGCTATTTTAATTGGTAAAACATTGCATTTAAAGAATTCTAATAGGTACAAAATAAATAAAAGAACAAAATTATAAACAAAAAATAAATTAAGAACAAATCATGCATAAATAATAATAATTTAAATCATAAATAGAATTAAATAAATAGGAGCAGTAGTAACCCTTTTCCAACACTCTATTCATTTAGTTCCCCAAAATGTGTGACAAACTTATTTGAGAGTTGTCTTTATGAAGGTCCTTGCTTTCGAGGGCAAAATACAATCGGCGCAGTTTGTAAGATAAATCACGAGCAATGTCGGGAACTATAGCACCTAAGTTGCTGTCACTCAAATATCTGTACAGCCATTGGATGAGTTCGTCGTTTCTTGCCTTTATCATTTCCGGTAAAGCTGTAAAATAAGAAAACGTAAAAATTAGCAAAAATTAAACTATAAAATAAAATTGGCAGTTACGATGCAATAGCAAATATTAATATATGTGTACCTTGATGAGGTTTTTCGTTCCAGCATTTATCATCCAATGGAGGACCCCATCCATAGGGAGGAATAGTAGTCGTACTGCTGCTTACCCATCCTGATGTGGTTGAAGAAGATGTACTTGCCCACCCTGAAGTGGTTGGTTTTGGCGTGGTGGTGGTTGAAGTTGTGGTGGTCTCTTCAGATGTCACCTCCCATCCCCATCCTGGAGTTGAAGGTGGAGTTGTTGTTTCGGCAGTCGTAGTAGGTGCATCCCAGCCCATTGCAGTCGTTGTTTCCTCAGCCGGTTCTGTCGAACTCGCATCCCATCCCCATCCAACGGTAGATGTGGTCATCTCAGGCTCTGTTGTTGTTTCAACGCCCCATCCTGAAGGAGTAGTCGTCGTGGTTACTTCACTGGTCCAGCCAACTGTTGAGGGCTCGGTGGTGGTGGTAGTAGTAGTTGTTGTGGTAGTGGTATCCGGAACCCATCCACTGGACTCTGTTGTTGTAGTTTCCGGGCTGGAAGAGGGCCATCCAGGCGTCGTAGTCGTCGTCGTCGTTGTAGTTTCCTGGCTCGAAGAAGGCCATCCAGTTGTAGTAGTTGTAGAAGTTGTTGTAGTGGTATCTGGAACCCATCCAGTGGACTCTGTTGTTGTAGTTTCTGGGCTAGAAGAGGGCCATCCAGGCGTCGTAGTCGTCGTCGTTGTAGTCTCCTGGCTCGAAGAAGGCCATCCAGTTGTAGTCGTAGGCGTCGTCGTCGTAGTCGAAGAAGACCACCCTTGAGTTGTTGTTGTAGATGGAGTTGGGCTTGTGGGGGGAGGTGTGGAGCTTACAGGTGCAGGCCAACCTGGACTACCTCCTGACGGGGGGAATGGAAACATGGGGAAGAAGGGTAAAAATGGAAATGGTGGAGCTGACCCATCCGCATGATACACTGTAAAACTTGAGTTCGTTCCTGTACTGGTGGGTTTCCACCCACTCAAAGTCAGCAGATTTTTATCTTTATCCTCCGAGTTTGAACTCACCGAATTAAATTCTGTGTAAACGGTTTTCGCGTAAGTATGATTTATTATTCCAAACATGAGCAGTGTTGTGCTTAAAAGCACTGTTCGTGAACTTAAAGCCATTTCCCAGCTTTTCTCTCAAGTATCAAATGATTTAAAGCAAAACTGTCGAAGAAAAATCGAAAACTGATCCTGAGCCTTTTAACTCCAAGAATGAATGTGTCAATCTCAGGTGAAGAATTGCGAAAGAAGATTTTTCAAGAAGCGCGAAATAAACTTATATGTATTACTGATCATTATATATCTATCATTTCTACGATTATGTGCGTTTAACGGTACCGGCTCCCCCGCACAAAAATCTTAATCTCACGTTCTTAATCTAAGGGTATTTATAGATTTCCTGGACTTTTCCAACCTAAAACCATGTCATATAATTCTTTTATGCTCTTGCACAATCATGGTCAAGGGAAAACTACAACTACTTACCTGTGCTCAGCAGCATTGACAGTTTTACACTATTCACAGTATCATCCTTTTCAGAAGAACCTGAAGGATCAAGGATCTTTTTGGTATTATGTATGACAGGTATCTTTTGTACGGGATAACCCTTTTTTGTTTTCTGATGTTTCAGGTACTAGATCCATATATAGGTACGTCACGTCTCATGATGAATTCCAGGTCAGGCTCCGGTGCCCTACTGCACCTGAATCTGAATCATTGGTGCAATTATGCGTAGGTACTTAACTGTACATTTCATAAAAACAATCTATGTTACTTCTTCCCATTTCAGAAACGTTCACGTGACTGTCGTGGCACGTTGCAATTGCAGGCGTAGGATTTTAGAACGACATATTTCAGTGTGTACCGCTAAAAAAATTTATGTATTGTAAATTACAATTTGTAATATCGCATATTTAGTATTTATCCATTTAATTTCATGTGTATTTCATTTGAAAGGTTCGCATTTTCCTTTTATTTGTGTAATTTAGGGATCGATGGGTCTTATTACAATCAAATGAACAGTGATCTCTAACCAATATGTTGAAAAAAAATGCAATTCAATTGAACTGAACATAATATTATGCCTCGTTTTTTGTATTTCAACTTCATCTATTTTTCAATTTTTACAATACTGCTCTACATAATTACAAAAAGACAAGCGGAAAAATGAGATTTATTCTGGTGATGATGTGAAACACTATCCAGAATCCAGATACTTCAGTCATGAGTAGAATTTTTTTTTTTTTTAAATTTTAACTATCCTTGGCCGTTTTTAGTCTGCAAAACTGAAATTAAATTTTACTCAGTTTGCGTTTGCATGGCTTTTTCAGAAAATGCGATCAGCGTTCATCATTACTTCAGCGTTTAGCACCATCGCGCGGAATGTGGACTGACTTCCTTCATTTGTTACGGCGCCTCTGTAGAGAGGCAGTTTGGAGCTCATATGATACAACTAGTCATGTTTGCCCGTTCTCTGCGGGCCATCATTCTTGCCTTGATTTGAATTAAGGTAGAATCTNGGCAGTTTGGAGCTCATATGATACAACTAGTCATGTTTGCCCGTTCTCTGCGGGCCATCATTCTTGCCTTGATTTGAATTAAGGTAGAATCTATATTTTCTTTTGTAAGTAGTTATGAAAATAATTTTTTAGAATTAGAATTTTTAATCACATATTTAAGGATAGAAAGATGTATAGCATTCTAATTACAAAACTTTGATTTAATTCGGAAAATCGAAATTCTTTTCACGGTGCATATACATAATATGTCGTGGCCTTTAGTTAAAACGAGATGATACTTTTCAGAAAACTCATATGATATGCCTTTTTTTCCATTTCCCTTCCCAGTCCTAAAGATATGTATGTATTTCCTCTTAGATTTCTAAAGCAAAAAACCAAAAATGATCATTTTATGAACACAGAAAGAAAGCATTACATTGCATTGAATCAAAATCAAATGCATGGAATAGGATTGAGGAAGAATGCAAAAAGGAACATATAAATTCACTGCACTCTCTGTGTACCCTTATATGAGAGACATGAATGAGAAATGAGAAAAAGTACAAGTTTATTATTGGATACGTAGTACTAGTAATTGCATCAAGATAAAACATTTGCAATTACATCCTTTTTTAATTAATACAAATTAAGAAAGGGATAAGCAAGTAAAGAGGAAAGTGGGATTAAATTTTCGTCCGTGAAATCACGTTCTGAGTTCTATTTTTTTTGTTTTAAATTGATTTTTTTAATCCATTCAAAAATGGCAGAGAATCCATTTGAAATTTTATTTAATGATTAATCAATGGATTTCTTGAACGGAACCAAAAAGGAGAGGAATATTGTGAGCTGTGCACATTGCACACCGTGCGCTGGAAAAGAGCCTGTTTTTTGGTTAGAAAGGAAGAAGGATAGAAAGACGATGGGGCGGTTTCAACTGTTTCAGAAACTCAACGACAATCATATTATTCAACGTCTTTTAAAAATTATTAATACTATTCAGCTTCTGACGATTTGATGTACGTGTAGTTTAGTCTAGGACACGACAAAAATAGTAGTGGCAGGTGAAAGAAAATTTTGCAAGATCGAATCGAAATCGAAAGATGTTACTCTATTTATCTTTTTTCACAGAAAAAAACATCCAAGGAATACTAAACGCGCACAAAGATAATTTAAAGTGAGACTAGACTAGAGTAGATTTCTGAATAGAGAAGCCTTAGTAAAGAAAAAAAGCTCACCTGGTTTTTTAAATAAAAACAAATAGTTCGTAAAATTGATATTTCTGAAAAAAGTGCAATTAAAAAAAGTTTGAATTAGTAATGGAAACAGCTGTTTCTCATGCGACGACGACCGTTAGTAATAATAAAAAGTCTACAGGATCAGCTGACTCTACCACTGGGGGAGGAGACACCCCCGCTACCATCGCTGCAAGTGTAGCTACAACGGTAATTTTTTAATTAAATCCTTACAATATCATTAATTTAAATGAATGTGTAGGATGATCAGATAAAAGATTGTAATTAATTCAATCGTGGTTATAGACAGAGGTGGTCGGTGCGGTAACGGTAGCAACGACGACGACCGCAAAAGTTTCCTCACCTTCTGTACCCAACAGCAACATTACTGTGAGTAACAATAGCAATAGTAGCGCAACAACGAACCCGATTTTCGTGATCACGAACTCGTCCTTATCGTCCGCCTCTGGAATAAGAGAAGGAGGTGGAGCAGTTCCCCCAAGCAATAATTACGAAATGCCTTCCACATCTACCTCCTCATGTGTCGGAGATTCTGTAGTTTCTTCTTCCGCGGTGGCTGTGTGTTCATCTTCTGGAGGTGGTGCTCATTCTGAAGAAGACGATGGCGGTGGGGGAACGAACCCTACTACTGCTGCGACCACAACGCCTCCAGCTTCAGTTTCTACCGCGGCTGCACCTTCGTCCTCCAGGCCTTCACGCCAGTCGACCTTAACTAGGAGTCATGCAATAACCCTTGACGAAGACTCCGATTCGGCGACGACAGGGACCGGAGTTACAGAAGGTGCTGCTGCTGGAAGGAAGCCATTACAACTAGAGCAGGAACAGGAATTAATCAACTTCATCATCGACACATGCAATAAAAGCGGGAAAGACAAAAATTTTATTTTAAGAATCGAAGCGGATCTCCTTCAGTTCGTTAAAGATGAAACGTGAGTAGTACATAACATAACATTAACATAACCAACCAAAATTTCTAAATTAAAAAAATCGAATTGGATATTGAATGTTGGCTAATAAAGCAAATTTTCTAATTTAGGCGACAAACTCTGCCGTTTCCTCAAATGACTTCATATCAGCGTATGCTTGTTCACCGGATGGCCACCCTTTTCGATCTCGATCACAATGTGGACAATTCATCTGGTGGCAACTATGTCGTAGTCAGTAAAGATCTCAGTGGTTCTGGCCATGGAGGACGTATTCCTCCAATAAGGTTCAAAGAACTACAGGCCATCAACGCCGCTCCATCAAATCCAGCCATGATAGTCAGCACTTCTTCTAGTCATCTCAATATTACTAGTTTAGATCATAATTCTGCTACGGCATCGTCCCAGGAGGATCTTGCTCTGACTTCAAGCTCGGCCACTTCAAAGAAAATACTCAAGAGGGAGAAACCAGCCTCCTCTGCAGACAATAAGAAAGGAGGGGCTGGTATGTCCAAGACAAAAAGCCTTGAAGAACGCACACAAGACTATCATAAGGCTCGCAGGAGAATTTTCGAGGACTCCTGTGATTCCCCAACTGGTATGTCTCTCGAAAACTCTAACTCAACGTCCTCGAAGAAGCTCAATTGGTCCTCTACGGACTCATCGGAGGATAGAATGTACTTAAAGCCGCCGTTTCCTGCCTCTGGAAAATTAATTAAAGTCGAATCATTTGAATCTGCCAGTCAAAAACGATCGTCAACCCGCGATTCCAGACAAATGGGCAAAAGTCACAGTTTTGGTGGGTATGAAGACAGTCAGCAACATTCATCTTGCAGTTCAAGAGGGGGCTCGAGAGGAGGTGGTGTTGGTGGTGGTGCTAATAATGCGTCGAGTAATAATGCAAGCTCTTCCATGATAAGTTGCTCTAGTTCAAGCTCGTTGCGAAGTAGCTCATTTTCAAAGCAAGATTCAAGCTCCAGTACAACTTCTGGGTCAGGTCAAAGTCCTTCTGGAGCAACATCGTCTGGATCTACATCTGGGTATAAATCTGGCTCATCCGCTTGTGGACCCCCACAAAATCTCCCTGGTTACTTCGTGACTCCTAGCGGAAGTATGAGCGTCGTCACACCCACTGGTGCTAATGTCATAGGTGCTGCTGCGGCTACTCCAACCCATGTGGGTCCAATATCGATTCAAGGTGCAGGAGACCCAATGAAATCCACTCCCGCCATAATTTTCGCTCCTGCGTCCCATTCTCCTCAGCAGATACCAGCGTCACTGTTACAACAGCAATCCGAGGAAACTATGAGTCCACCTATATCTTCTGCACCAAATACAAATTCTAGTCAGCCAGTTTTATTTTGTTGTTGGGCTGTAACTGATCTTAACAATGTTCCTCCTGGAGCGGTTATAATTGACCCAAATTCTGGTCAAAGTGTTAAAACTAATGATGGGTCCCATTATTACTTCGATCCTTCAAATGCCCCCAAAATCGTTCAAGCGATACCCAGTACCCAGGCTCACACTTCACAACAACAAGAAAGCTATCAGCCTCAAAATGCCAACGTTTCAAATGTATATCCACAAGCAATATTTACCGGTCCTTCTATTGCAGGAGCCTTTACAACTACTCCCCAGCAACCATCTCAAACACCAGTTGGGAGTGGCTCAATGCAACCAACTACTGCATTCATGACAATACCTACAGTCGGGGGTGTCGGAACCGGATCTCCTCAAATATATTTTTCGACAACGCCAACCCAGGTATCTGGAACATCACAAGAAGTTCAAGATCTATCCGGATATTTCTCCCAGTTGTCAGTTTCTCCTGGAGGTGTACAGTCAACTGGCATTCGTCAATCAGCTCCACCCACAGTTATTTATGTTCCAGTGGACACCTTGGGTGGACCCGCAGCATACACCACTACCCCAACTGCAGAGCAACAACAACAGTCACAGGCAGGATATTACGAGGAAACTGCTTCTCAGCAACAACCCCCGCAACAGATCCAATCGATTTCTCAACTTCCTGTCCAACTTCAATCCACACCAGGAGGAACTGGATACTACCTCCAACCTATTGTTGACACAAATAACGCTGCACAGTCTGGAGGAGTGTATTATTATGGAGGGAATTTTGTGCCAGCTCATCCAACACCGACAGCCACTTCCAATACTGGCACACCTCAACCTACTCACCACCATCAACCGCGTTTTAAAAATTGGGTTGGAGTTCCTCAGCAACAACACCAGCACCCTTCTTCGTTTGGTATTCATGCTTCATCTAGTCAAGTTCCTCCATCTCTGACATCTAACCATCCTCCTCCAGGGCCGTCGCATCTTCCTCCTCCGGGAACACCGATTATGGTTCACCCAAATGGTATGCAGTACATGAATAGGAAGGCCAACAGATATTCCGGAAAATCGGATTACAAGAAACCTAAAAGGTATTCTTTTGACCCCCCTCTAGGTCCTCCTACGTCATCAATGGTAACAGCGGGACCTTCAGGGCTTGTTTCCATTCTTCCTCAGCCTGGCCACAGTCACTTAACTGCGTCGCAAGCGCAACAGTCACAACAACCTCAAAGTGGACTACCTACCCAAAATGCTCAAGCCCAATCCAACGCAGCACTACTCCCTCTATCCTACCATCAGCCAGGATCAGCCTCTTCTCAACAATTAGTGCAGACTCTGGTGCCATGTATGCAGTCTCCATGCTACCCACAGCAACCACCACCTCCTCCTCAACCCCTGCAGCAGCAGCAGCATCAACCTCAGTCTTTCGTGCCGCCACACCATGCCTCGCATCCGCGTCATTCTCTTCATCATCATGGTCAGCAACAGTCTAACTCGACCATGAATCCTCGTCACCATCATCCTTCATCATCTCATAACCACCCGCAACATCAGCCTCGCTTCTTTACAGTAACCGGTCCTGGCTCCGCCACCTCACAACAGCAAATCCAGCAGCAGCAACAACAACTCCAGCTTCAATTCCTGGCAAATGCAGCCGCAGCCGCAATGATGTCCAACAATTACAACTTTGCTGCTGCCGGTACGTCTGTGGCATCTCCAGTTGCGAGACTTTTGAAGGGAGGAGGACGCGGTGCGGGTGTTCCTCATCATGGTCCTGTCACTGGAGTGGTAAGACGATCCAGAAATTTTCAACCATCAACTGCTAATAAGCATCAGCCGAATCAGCAGCAGCATAATTCTTCCAAATAAAAAGGGAAACCCTTTCCACTGGTGGAGGAGAAATGATTCAAATAAAATGACGACAACGACGGGATATCGATGAAAAAACAGTAATTAATATAAACATAAATTAACTCAAAGTAATAATTAGTTTAAATAAGAAATATTTAATAAAGAGGAATAAAATATCAGAATGATGTCAATTATTTGTGTTTATTTAATTTATTGTATGAAATATGTGTTAATAAACTCATATATACGATTAGAATAACATATATTATAATTTTTTAAAACGCTTTTTTTTAATTCTCAATACTTAAACTTCATCAGTTTACAAGTACATACATACTGATACTCAATAATATAAATTATGAATGGAAAGAATCACGAAATTAAACACTCGAGAATAACACCTACAATTAAAGCAGATGCTATTCCCGATGTATTAACACATAGCCCGCTAAGCCTGCTAGTAGCATGTATTTCACTTTTGGATACTCGTTCATATAGATTGTGACCATTCCAACGTATGGAAGAAGTCCACGGGCTCTTCCAACAATATCCTTTTTGGTAAGCCAGAGTTGTCCAGGGGCGTACAGACCTCGATCATCAACAGAGTTGTTATCTCCCTTCGTTAAGAACTTGACCGTGCCGTTCTCCCTAAATGAATTAAACGTAAAGAAGGAACTTGTAGTTATTATTACTTATTACTCATTTTTAACGATTGTCAATGTTGTCATGTATGGTGACTAAGAAAAATGAGTACCTTTCATGCAACTTTAGAACCCGGTGAACGATTGGAATATCCCTTCCTTCAACTTTGAAAACAACAATTTCGCCGACTCGGATTGGGTCCTGGTCAAAAAGTCCACGGGCTCTTCCAACAATATCCTTTTTGGTAAGCCAGAGTTGTCCAGGGGCGTACAGACCTCGATCATCAACAGAGTTATTATCTCCCTTTGTTAAGAACTTGACCGTGCCGTTCTCCCTAAATGAATTAAACGTAAAGAAGGAACTTGTAGTTATTACTTATTATTCATTTTTAAAGATTGTCAATGTTGTCATGTATGTGGACTCAGAAAAATGAATACTCTAACTGTTTTATTTTATTTACCGTTAACAAAGATCAAAAGTGATTAAAACTGCACTACCATACAGATGCGTGAAATAATCAAATTAATATAAAGTACATATAGATATCCCCTACTGACGTGTTTGTAAGTCGACTAGACAGATGGACTTTTGGAAAGATTTAAGTCAAACACCAAACAGTCTTTCTTCGAGTCAAAACTAAACGCGAGAATTATAGGGGACAATCAAATGATCCACGTTTTTATAAATGTACGTGTCGCTTTTTACTCTTCTCTCTCTGTTCACTATTCTCCTCTTCATTCTCGTACATATACCAACAGTGTATGTAGTAGCAATAGTAGAGCTAATTAACTAGCACAGCAACAGCATTTTTTTATCATCTATTTTTTTTTCAATTGGCCTACGTCTGCTCTTAAGACTGTTGACTGTTTTTGCAAACTACACTTTTTCAATCATAGTCAAATAATCGAAAAGGATTGTTCGGATTGATTATTTCCACATTACCAATATTTGAGTTGTAGATAAAATTTTCTACTTGGTTAAACTCCACACAGTTTTAATCGGTTGTGATCTGAGACAAATAAAAGTACACACACCCGGCGACGAATCGAATGCAATGCATTGATAGAAGAATAGAAAAAGAATTGCTCGCTCCGGTTTATTTGCTTGTTCGTTAAGTTGGCCTCTACCTCCATCCGAGTTCTTATACACAATAAGTTCTCAGTTGTCTGTTGTCTCAGTCAGTGTGGTATACAGTCACACCTTTAAGTGGTTTGTTAGATTGATGCGAGATGAAAGCTTAACTAATTACTAATTAGGTAATTAATTAATTTCAATAAAGTCATCGTAATGCTCCATCAAATTAATCCCTGCCCTGACTTATTGCTAAATATATAATAGAAGAAGCTTTTAAATGCATCATATTGCCCCACTAGTAAAACAAAATCAAATAGAGGCTATTGCTGACATATAAAACCCTGTTCCCATCCCAAGATAATTTCATTGTAAATGGTCGTCTTTATATACCTTGTCGCGCCCAGCTTGTGAACTTGTGAAGTCCAACTAACTAACATCTTTTCTTTTCACGGTGCGGTGCCTCCGGTGGTGGCAGGGGCCAATTTGTTTCGTATAGTCTGTCCCGTGTGTTCTCTCGTTGCCCCAAGAAGCTCATATCCAGAAACAGAAAATGGGTGGCGCAAATCTAATCTTCTAATGCAAATATAATTATCAGTCAGTATGATCATGTATTATGTATATCTCGTTTATAGTTTTATGTAATGTTATGCATGTGTTTTGATTTTTAAATCGTACAGGACAGGTATGCATGACTATACTATGATATGATGACTGCGTGCAATGCGATGAATATGAATACGAACGGCTACGATATCCAGCAAAAAGCAAAAGCATTTATTTGGTGCCGTCTGCTGCTGCGTCTTATCATCTTTCTCTGAGGAGCTCTAGTGCTATGCTAAGCTGTGCTCAGTGCATACGTAAAAGTATGTGCTTTTTGTACCACGCAATGCATTTAATTTTGGTTTGGTTTGGAGATGAGATAGAAAGAAGATGAGTAATTAAATTTTGATTTACGGAAGGACAATTAATGGTACCACAGTTGGAAACGGGTACAGATTTGTGGGTTTGATTGTCTAAAAACTTTAATTATAATTGTCCAACCGTAAAAACAGGTTAGTCTTCATTTCAATGTTCACTGTTTTTGTTTTTCCTTCATGGTCACTTGTTGTTGGTAAATAAATAGTTTTTATGATGGTTGATGGTGGTTGTAGTAAAACTAGTTTGAGTTTCGGTGTGAGGGAGAAAGTTTTGAAAATCGGACTTGGAAGTAGGAAGTATTTCCAGTCAGTGTGTTATTGAATAGGGACCTTCACTGTCAAATCCGTTCTAATGAACTTTACCGTCACTTTTGTTGTCTTGTTTAAAGAATTTTGTTATGTTAGTTGAGAAGTTAGGATAAACTGAAGGCGAGTCAGTGATCGCAAAGTTTATCTTATCAGAGAAAATTCACGTTTCCCTGTTTTTGTTAAACGTTCGTCAATTTATAAAATTTAACTTTCGATACAGGCAGAGCAGAACTCATTGCGAATTTCGAAAAAGATAATTGGAAAAGAAACTGCCAAATCGGCATTTGGAAGTAGACGAAATGGGGGACAGCGCTGTGGATTCAGGTCGTCGTGTAGCCTGGGTCAAACTAGGCACTATTTGGTGGCCGGGAAAGCTCTTGAATGAAGGTAAGCTTAACAAGTTTTATTCTTACAAAGATAATTTGCTTTTTTTATACTACCTAATACGGTGTCTGCTCCCATTTTCTACTGCAAACTTTTAAATGGTTTGTGGCCTTTCTTTTGTTACCGTACAGCTTTATATTTTGGTTTAAGTTTACCTAAACCCCAGGGGCATTTATTCCTAGACATTAAAAATATTTTCCATTATTTTGCTAATTAAAGTAATTTATATTTATGAAGTCATTAGCAAAAAAAGAAGAAAGAATTAATGTCAAAGATTCGTCCATTCAGTTCGAAATTACTTTCTCCCAATCCAATCATAAGTAGTCAGTCGTCAGTCAATCATGATATGAGTTTCAACTTTATGTGAAGTTTATATGTCGTTTATGAATCCTTTTTTTTATATTCATTTATTATTCAGAACTAAAGGAAAACTACATACAAAAGCTCGGTTAAATATATTTCCATTCATATTTGTGCGATTTGACAAATCATGTTTTTCATTTACTTTACGACCTATCGCGCCGCGAAGGCTCAACTTCCATTGCCACTAATCAATGTTTCCCGGACAGGCACCCGTGGAGGTTTACTATCGCTTTAAAAAAGTTGGATCAATTATTTCAATTCATTGAAAATGCAACATATCGACAAAACTGACTATAAAAATAAAAACATCCCAGAGACCTAAAAATACCTGCCGAATTTATTTACATGTAATGTTTTAAATACATAAATAACGTTGTTTGTTTTATAGATGAGTATACGGATCGGATGAAAACCGAGGTGGATGATATCAAAAATTCGAAGCGGGCCAAAGTTAGTCCGGAGAATATTCACGTAGTTAAATTCTTCAATGAAGACGATTTGTAAGCAAGCGTTCTATTTCAATTCTTTAAACAATTCATTTATTGTAGAAATGTGTTTACGTAATTTGACAAACAAACCTTAATTTCACATTGGTCTGCTTTCTTACAGTTATGTCGCAAGCAAGTCAACGGAAATTCTTTTGGATGTCAATGAAGAAAAGAAGCTGGATGTGATCAAAAGAAATTTAAGTAAGTCATTTTAGTCTTGTCAGACGGATTCTCCTCCTAGCCTGATTTGTATGATTAATATTAATAGGTACAGCAATAACTCATTATTTAATTGATGGAAT
>JAHZMX010005420.1:0-21040 GCA_027743895.1 Seira musarum
TTTGACAGTTTGTCAAATGCGCTCTGCTAAACCCAACGAGTTCCTTGATGGCGGATAGCGGGATCCCTTCCAGTTTTAGATTCAGCCTGCCACCTTGGTGATGCTCATTTATAATTTTGGCCAACGGGATTAACTGCGTTTGGTCGAAATTAGCCCAGGATATTTCGCTGATTCCTTTGCAATGCATAAGAAGGCTCTGGACTACGAGAGGATCAATCCGTTTGGAATTTTCATTTGTCACCGCAGCATGGTCCAAATTAATCTCCGAGAGATTGCCCAAGGAGGTCAGGCTTTTTGCAAAATCCTTAGAATTCTTCTCCGTCAGTTTTAACCTCCAATGCTGCATGACTAGAGATTGAAGACGAGGCACTTGGCTTGCCATAACCTTGAACATTTTTCCAACGTTTTTCTCGTCGAGAGGAAGTTGACCCCCACTGGCAGGGTGAGCTGCATCCATTGCTGTCATTCGATCTAGGCTGATATCAATATGCGTCAGCTTCCCCTTATCAAGAAGGGGAAGGATATGACTCAGAATCTCGGTACTTTTCCACACCGCATGTTTCCTCTGCTCTAGTTGCATTCCACCTAAACGGAGGAATGATAATTCGGGAGCCAATCGTTTCGGGCCAAAGGCAAGATTCAGAGCTGAGTTTAGCGTAGCAGATTTCTTCACTCCATCCTCATTTTTTAACTTCCCGTCTTTCCCTCTTTTCTTGTTATTGTCCGAGCTATCCCTAAACGAGTCATTTCCTCCGATGATCATTGATGAATTCAACTTTTGACTTTTTGTTGTGCCCGTTCCGCTCGTTGTTCCATTGCTCATGTGAACCCGTACTCCGGTAAGATCCAAGTCCTGCAGGGTCGTTGACCTAAACAGGCTTTCCAAACTGTCTAAAGACTTCTTCTCCTGCAAACAAAACGAACAATATGGTTTTATTATTTTAATATCAATCTTAAATATTCTATCACGAAACAAAAAAAAAATATTGCCATTATCATTCTTAGACCCTAGTCGGGTGCCTTTTCCCTTCCTCCATAAGTAAATATATATCTACATGAAAAAACTATTTCATTTTTTAATATTCCTCCTCATTCACGTTTTTTGTTTTTCTTGAAACATCATCATGCAATATGATGATCATGATCATGATGATACAGTCATTTTAAAAATTCCAATGTAAACAGTAAATACATACGATCATTTTATTTCACGTTTCGCAGAAATACGGTCATACTCATATTCATGAGGCATGGCAAGGACAATCACATGAATTTTCTCTTCTAGCCGCATGAAAAAAACGCAAGCCAAGTATTAAAAAAGTTTTGGCTCATGCAATTCTTTTGATGATGGCGCAGGGATTCTTTTTTTCTTCTTCATTTTAAATTCATGGACTATGTCCGTTTCATTTGAGAAAAATGCTTTTTACATTTCATATCGCCGCAATGCAATGCATTCACTCTATAGGAAAAGTAAGGAGAACACAACAATGAACTGACAATAGGAAAATTATTCGTGTCTGTAGAAGAAAAAAAGAATCCATGCAATTTTTTCTGATTGAGGCTTTCATTTTCTAAAGAAATTTTTATCCATGCAAAGTCATTTCACTTCCCAGCAGAATCCAACAATGAAATGTAATAATTCCGCATGATCATGAGAAGTAAAGAAGCTTTCTTCTGCTTCTC
This sequence comes from Seira musarum, assembly GCA_027743895.1. Lineage (NCBI taxonomy): Eukaryota > Metazoa > Arthropoda > Collembola > Entomobryomorpha > Entomobryidae > Seira > Seira musarum. The sequence goes on from JAHZMX010005420.1 coordinate 1,684, forward strand.
CATCTCGAAAGGAAGATGACTATTATGCGGAATAAAAACCTCCATCCGTATGAAGAACCGCATTCGCTTCATGCATATCATTTTGCCAATGCCAATTGGCAGCAAACAAAGTTTTTTTTTCGCCACAGTCTCACGATTTCCACATAATACCCTCCTCATCAAACGTCATCATCATCATTCTCAAAAGTAGAAAAGAAACGAATGACAGGGAAATAAAAAACGAATATACCTCATTCACTCACGGAGAAAATCCGCTCAGAATTTTTTTTTTGTCTACAGCAAAAAATATAAAAAAAATTCTAGTATAACAAGTGCAACTCTTCATAATCTCATCATTGCCATTGCTCATCATCATCGTCATTTCAATTCGAAAATCTCATTTTATTCTCCTCATCTCGCTTTAAAACCAGAAAGAAAGAATCCGACAAATTCTCTCAGAGAAATAGAAATGTTGAGATGTATGAAAAATGAAATGGCATACCAATTTCCAATACGATCGCCACCACCACCACAACCAAATCATCATCATCATAAAAATCATAATCGAAAAGGAATGCCAAGAAATCACAAAAAAAGAATTCGTTGAATTTCTATTTCACTTAAATTTTGTATCTGTAGTTGAAGCCAAAAACAAATTCATGTGAATGGGTAAGTCTACGCACACATTTAATTTTCGATTTTTACAAGAATTTCATATTATCTCATCCGACATACTATGCCTTGCATGTATTGCTTCAACTTTGGACCCCAATAAAATTGAAGATTTGCACGCATCATAATTCAAATGAAAACGATAATAATGATTATGTGAATTAAATATGAAATGAAAATGAAATTGGACGCATGAACGCATCCCATAAAAGAGTAATTCGATCTTAAAGTCGTGCCAGGGAGATAGGGAGAGAGAGAGAGAGAGAGAGTCGAGCGAAAAAACGATCTAGTGTCATTTAAAATTATTGTACTAATACGCGATTTGAAAGGATTGCAACTGTAATCAAAATTCCTTTAGAAAAAAATTCAACATTTTTCTCAAGACTTGAGAGAATGAATTAAAAAACGGGAAGAAAATATTAATCACAATGAGGGAACGGATGGGTGTTCCTCTCCATGCATCATTCTGTCACGGAGAGAAGGAAATATTAGGATAGAAATGCATTCATTTTTAAATGTTAGCAAAAAAGACGCCTGTTTCCGGTCGTGGATTGTTCTGTGGATGCGCAAGACTTTGCTCAACACCATCTTTTAAAAATGAGAAATCACTTAAGAATCTTTTTTTTCTTGAACTGAATAAAAACTAATTAGAAGGAGTCTAATGAATAATTTTTTACTTTTGGAGATAATGTTGACACAATTAGAGACTTCAGCCATTATTCATTTCGCGAGGGTGGGCGTTCCTCCCCAACCAACTGCTCACTGTCTGCATACTTTTCTTGTGAAGATATAAATGTAAAGTGTAATAATGATAATGAATGATGATGATCATACCCGGCAAAAAAAAAAGAACATTTTTCCCGTATGCGCCACAAATGAGCAAAAAACTATGAACTTACACATGCCTAGAAGCATTTGTTAAAAAATGATTGTGCAAATGGTTAACTTCCTCCAGAGATAGTCCTCGTTGTCATTTTTGCTTTTTCAGAAGAGGCATATTATTCAGGAAAGATACAGATATTGTCTTCATGTTTTTTTCTTGCAATTATTTATCGCAGATGGCTGTATGATAAACCAAAGGCATCTTTGAAATGCGGATGTGGCAAAAGAGTGTTGTTTAACAAAAAAACGCGTGCATTTCTTCAAGCGTTCAGAATAAAGAAAAAAAAAGTGAAAATTGCTTCCTCCAGGATTCTCGTCTTCCGCACATGTCTACCAAGAAGAAACATTTGAGCCATTTTCAAGGCAGTAAAATGCACTAGAAAGCCAGAGGCAAAAATCTTTGTCACCATCACATCACCATCAGCCCAAGTGTATTGTTAAATCCAATCTGACGTTTAATTCTCCACATTAGAATTCACATGTGTTCCCCATTCCATTCTTTTCCATGCGATGAGGGTACAATACCACAGAAAAAAAGTTAACTTCTCGCCAAATTTTTTTTTCTGGTTTAATAGCCAAACCTCGTAAAACATGCAACACAACACAATAAGCAAGTCAAGTCAAACCAAGCCAGAATGTTTTCTTCGCTTCACTTGCTCATTCTTCTCAAATTCCATTGACACGTCATTCTCACTCATACACAAACACTTCATCTATGGTAAAAGAATATTGAAGAAAGGAAAAAAATCCACATTATTTTTTCGTGCTGTGGTCATTTGTCATCATGCAATATTTGAAAAAGTCATCAGCGTCAGTCTGATCATAAAACAGTATTTCATTTATTGACACGAAGGAATGCCGACAACACTCTTGTCGGCTGCTTAAGTCATGATATAGTGGACCGCCTTATGTAAACTCGGAAAAAAATCAGGGAACGTAGGCGCAATAAAAAAATATGAATTTGTGGTAGCCACAACGCAACCAATCAAGCCAAAACTTTATGATGATGGTGAAAACCAAAATACATCGCTAGGAACCATTAAATCATGATGCGTACGCTTTGGCTGTTGAATTTAAAGCTGAAGTAGACAATCAATTCTACCGTGGTCATCATCGAGCTTTCTACAAACAAAATGAACAAAGTATAAACCCCGTGAACATCCTAATTTCCTTACACCAGTACTTTTAACAAACTTGAATTATGTGTGTACAAAATGTGCGCTTCATATCTTTCACTGACTTTGCAATTATATTTTAATCCGTAGAACTAACTTGCAAACTCATACTTTCACAGCTGCTTTCAAGAATTTAGTACTCCCACAAAAGCCATTTGCTATCCAATTTGTAGTTTGAATCCAGCGTTTTATTGACTTTTTACAATGACTTCATCATGATTTCGGTAGAACATCCCATTCTCCATAATCATTGATCATTTAACTGCTATTCATCACACCAGAATTTTTATCGTTCTTTTACAAGTAAAAGCGCTTCATAATTTATTCTAATTGTTTAGCTGGAAGGAAGAAATGATGATGACAATGCAGAGTCATTTAAACACTTTTACAGATTTTTTTGTTCATTCTCCAACAATTATCCAAGCATTTTATTCAATTCTACGTGAAATGAGCAGGAAATCCCTTCATGCGGATCGAAACATCCACCTTCTTTCCATGAAAGAAAACGACTCTTTTTATCTCACTTTTTTTTTAAAAAAGCCAAGCCAATAGCAATATCATTTATTAGAATGGAAATAATAGCCAAGACAATCTAGGAGAGTACACAAATACACGAAATTTTCGTCTCCTTTGAAAGAAGTGCATACCAAAGCACTCTACCATAACATTTAACACGACGACGGGGATATAGCCCTCCAGCGAAAAATAAAAACGGAATGCTCAAGTGAAATGAAGCTGCTGACGCTGCAAGACAAATCATATCGGCAAAAGGCAGGTAGATAGAATAGAATCGTTCGTATGGTCTGCACAAGTGCAATGTCAGTATATTTACATTGGTTCCGATATAAAAAAAGGAATACGATATTGGTACTCATGCACGTTCTTTTATCTCGATGAAAATATGCAGCATAGGTAGATTGAAAGATGAAACAGTCTCATTCTCTAAAGCAAGATCAGCTCAGGGAAAAAATAAATGATGATGATGGCCAGTAATAAAAGGTAATGCTCGTAAAGAAGCGGATAAGAAGATGACTTTGAAGGAGCATCTCTCATCACGACCATCACCACCATCTTCGATAAAGATCCAGAGTCATCATGCGTAAGTAAATAGCCACAAATGTAGAGGAAGAAGGAAAGGATTGAGCGCAATGAATAATTTTGCCGACAATCTTACCCTAATATCTTCGTAATAAGATGGATATCTTCCTGAAAAGATCTAGACTCTCTTGAATTGAAATTCTGGAATGCAGCACTAGTGCAATGCAATAGTAAAAGTAATGACCATTTTGTGCACTTTTGAACAGGTAAAATTGACTGGGCTGTTGCTGTTGCTCGAATGGGAGTTTCCCATTCGACTATGTAAAAAAACTTAAAAGAACACGATTCTTTTGAAGATTTCGGCTTTTACTTTAAGATGAACTTTGGTATTAATCTACTACTCTCTTTAAGAGCTGCTCATCATCGAGAACAACATCGACTGAAAGCACTTGAAAGGGATTAACTACGTAAGAACATGTAGGTAAATGTGTAATCTAAAGATTTACAAGTTTTTTAAGGCAACATTTCTTTTTGTAAAACATTGCCCGGTTTTCAAAAACTCCCCCAAATATTCCAAGCGTTTCATAAAGCCAGCAATGCTGATTTAACCCGAATTCAAGCACTGCATTGGTCACTAGCGTATTTTTACAAATAAATGCTAAAATACTGCATTTTCTGATCTTTTGTGCGGATTTGGAATACTTGCTTAGTATTCAATACAAATATGGCATTTTCAACCAAACAATGCAGAAATGTCCAGGAAAGAAATTTTTACGTCTTTTGTAACAATAAAAACTCTTGTACGTTCCACCTGAAAGCATTCAAAGCTTCATCCCATTGTTCAAAGATGACTGAACCCAAAAAGACCGCACAGGACCGTAAAAATTATTTCAGGTAAAGTTGAGAAGATGATGCGACACAAATACTCATATAGATGGACATGGACTGAGCTAGCAGTGAAGTCTGTTATTAAGTTTTGTATTTTATACGAATAATACGAAATTATTCTTTTCACAGAGCTATTTTTGCTTGGTTTTAGCACTAGCTGGACTGCTTTTACAGATGAGCTGGTTAGTTCCGTGATTTTTTATTGCAAGACTTTTTGAAATGAAAGGAGTGGAATTTATAATTTCATAGCATGTCATTTAAAGGCCATAAATGCACATTAGGAATATGAAATACACTAACATGGAATTGAAGACCATGAAAGGCTCCACGAGACAAACAAAGCTTGAGATGAGAATTCAGAATACCAGAGTTTACTTTCGAAACATCCAGAAAAATATGTGAATGCGGAGACGGAGCCTTTGTGATTTGAAGAATATTTTCTCGTATTATGGCTTATGGCCATGCAAATGGCAATAAAAATCATCATAATAAAAATAATGACGGCCTCCGCTTCTTTTCTGGATTTCTTTTTTACCGACAATGACAATTATTATGTAAGCTGAGCAAAAAAATGAAGAAACGAAATAATAAAAGTAACGAAACGAGCTACACTAGTGACTTTCGCATTTTTATAGGTACTACAGCATCGCACCCGAGTACGGAACGCAAAAAAGAGCTTACGCATTGAGTCACAGACTTGCGGATGCCAAGATCCATTAGGGTAGCTAATGATGACAATCAGCAGCTACGTACGTTGGATTAACTGACGGTTGTTGTGATTGTGAGACAGAGTGGAAATGAAGGTAAGGAATAGTAAAAGTATGAATTATGAAGAGCCTAATAAATATAAGGACAGAAAATGAAATAAAGTTTTTTAATGACAAAGTTTGTCTTACATAATTTTCTGTCAGACTCGTCATCATCAGTGTCAGATTATTTTTCTGAAGAAAATGACCAATTTTGCAAAATAAAACATTGCGTAAACGGAGCATAACAGAAAAATCAGAAGACCGAAAAAGTTCTCAGGGACTTCTAAAGTGTTACGGTAATAATGAATAATATTTTTACGTCAAAGTTTTGTTCGACCATCACAAACAATGACGTTTTTTATTGGACAAACGTTAATTTCTTTCTTTAAATCGAAACAATATTTTTCATTTCATAAAGATGACACGGGACCCATTAAAGCTCCCCTAATCTGTTTCTGAAAAACATTAGGGGAAAGCGTAATCGAAAACTCGTAATGTTTTGGTTAAGTCATTTATCGCCAATAAATCAGCAAGGGGGAATCCAGACCAAATCCGTAAAAACCTGTAGTGTTTTGGCAGGATATACATGAATGCCTAAAAGAAGTAGATTATTGACATTAAATCGTCAATATTAATAACGTCCTCGCCCAAAACCATACCATAAAAACCAATAGGAAAAAAATGATCATTTCAGGATAGTCATCATCATCATCACATCGCAGCTTCTAGCCAAAAATGATGGAGATCATGATCATTAAAAAGGAAATATTGAAAGGGTGGCTCCTCACTTCTGCAACTTAAATCCTGACTGTATTGCATTTTGATACATGTAATTCCTTCAATTCGCGAAAGGTGCACCCACGTAACTGCATTCATCATCCACTGATAATGAAATTCCCATTTATTTAATTCAATCCGATACTCACAGTCGCTTCACTCACGTACTGAAAAAATAATAATTTTCGAAGGAAAGACAACACATTAAATTGTTTTTCGTTCACTTCCTTCTTCAACGTTCAACCTTTATCCCAGAAAAACCGTTCCTCCATTAGAACCAGGAGAGAGCTTAGTTTTGACTCGAATGAAAGCATTGGTCCGTAATAGGTAATCATTTTTATTGACAGATTGTTGGCTTGGAGCATCATACAGGTAGGCAATCTCATGTCTTGATATTATTATTATTGTTACGATTATTTGAGTTGACCACATTTGGAAAGTTGACCTTTCAAAATAGAGATCAACGACTATGATGGTCGTTTTTTATACTACACGAGCAAAGCATGTTACCCAAGTCATCACAAAGAAATCCTAGGGATTTCCTTGCATCAAGGAAAAGAAAATCCTTTTTTCCAGTTCAATGAATCAATTGCACTAATAACAATACCTATTCCATCCGGTCGGCGGGTAAGCGATTGGGCCCACCTTTTCAGATAAAAAAAAACATGCTGGACTGATACAATTTAGTAATTTTCATTCAAACAATTTCGCCTTCTCATCATGATTCACGATCATCATTCTCCCATTTTCGAGACGAAGACGAATTACTCACAAATGGAATGCTTCAGTTCAGTTCAATCTGAGAAAAGAATCGTATGAGCTGAAAAAACCCGAGCAATCTTCCAAAAGAAAGAATTAAAAGGACACAGAGATATGCCTCCTCGAACCCAGTCCGCATTTCAATGAAGCTGTTGGAAGAAATGGAAACCTCCTGTGAAATATACCAACGAATTGTTTGGATTGCACGGAGAGCACTGCACCATAAAAAGCTCTTCTCATCCATCTTCAAAAAAAAATTCTTCTCATCTTCTTCTCCTTTCCTCTTCACACAACATTTTCATGTGAGTTAGCCCATTCCTTCAGCAAAACTATCGATTTATTTGGCATTGGCATTAAAACACAAATCACTCGCCCGCCTGCTTTTTTCACCCTGACTCTGAATATAAATAAAAAATCCATTCTTTCATTTCTATTTATTTGGTCATGATGATGATCATACACACGCATTTCTCTATTATTCCCTATGGAACATTTTACTATGCCTAACAAGACAAAATACAAGAGAAAAAAAACGAAATTGTAAACCAAACGCCGCCTCAAACAGAAAACATGCCCATCTATTGAATTCCTTTCCATTTCTTTTCTTTCAAACCTTCACTCACATATTTTTTTTTCTTTAGATGGCTATTAAATTACTTTGCTGTATTTACATACCTGCTGCATCATGAAAGAAAAATCTGTGAGAACGAAATCTTTTCGTGTCACTGGCTCAAACATTGCAATACACTTTATATGATTGCATTTATCTCCACCTTGCACAGAGTCTAGAAAACATTTTTCTGATCACGTCAAATCAAGTCTGTGCGATGGAAGGCATATGTTAAATCTAGCACATTTTCTCGATTCTTCTACTTTATTTACCTTCTTCCGCCTGGGATCATAATGCATCATGTGAGTGTGACTAAAACAACAATATTTCAGCGTTCACTTAAAGTCAAAACATTGTTTAGGTATGCAGGCAGAGCAACAGCAACTCATTCATTCTAGCATTGCTGCAGTTGAAGTTGAAGTCAACTCCAAAAAAATCGAAAAGGTATGAGCATGACTAAAAAAGCAAAGTCAAAGTCGTAAAATAAATATCTGTTCTCTGAAGAGTAGTGGAATGGAATCATGAATGAGCCAAAGCTTTCTTTTTTTCTCTCTCTCAGAAGACAGGTGCCAATTGGTAAAGGCATGCATGAGAAAATATGTCGGGAGAATGTAAAGCAATCGACTCTCTTAAGAGAAACAAAAAAAATTGTCTAAAGTTGTGTTCATTTTTTTGTGCGTGTGCTGCATACAATCCAGCATATCCCAATTCTGATTCTACGCATCACATTCATCACAATTTTTTATGGGACTAATCCATTCCCATTCTGCCATCGTAATAGAGGGAAAAGGAGACTTTATGTGCCGTGGCCTGGTGCATTTTGAATTTGCATTATATAAACACGCATAAATTCATCTTTTCCTCTTGTCTCGAGAGACAATTATATTCATCCCAGAAGGATAATTTGAAACACTTGCTTAGGAAAAGCCTCTTTATGCTGAGATAGTAATGCTCTCTATTAAATAATTACGAAAGAAATGAGAGCTCAACTTCAACTTCTTTTGAGTGTATCGTGCCTGCTCCAATGAAATCCCCTCATAAATTGGATAAGGTATGCATGCGCATCCCAGTAGCTACGCTACTTACATTCAAAGGAAAAAACAATGCAATTTTAAGAAGTAAGCCGAACTAGACAAAAAAATGATGATGATCATGAGACACAGAGTCTCTTGCCCTTTTATGCGTTTCCGGATGGAATGGTAAGAAGAACGAAAATACTTTTTTTGGGTTGATTATTTAAGAAAAATTGTAACGTTTTTCTGAGCAAGTTCCTCACGTGCATAATAATCCCATTTTATTCATTAAACATTGTATCTTATTAAGTTGGGGATGCGATGCAATTCGAATGCGAGGTGAATGCAAGTGGCACGGAAATCAGAGAGGAAAATTGTAGAAAAAGGTTTGACGTGAATGAATGAGCTAATCAAGCAACGCACCATAGTACATAATATACACCACTAGCTAGCAAAGGGGTAAAGGAGTAACCCATATAAATGCTAAAATGACTTCTTTTGAAGTTTTTTTAAGTCCCTCTGATGCGATTATATTTTATAAGGTGAAACGCAAAACAACATAAATTCTCATCCAATTTATTGCATCACGACAACACGACGACCGACCAACTTGAAACTGCAACTAAAAAAGAGTTAGGAAAAAAAGTCAAACTGAAGAGGAGACACCGTGGTTTGCTTTTAAAAGGGGAATGGGAAGTGACGCGGAATAAGACGACGCAATGCTCTAGAGAGAACAACATCGGTGCGAATTCTCCTTCTTAGCCCATGTGAACCCCGGCGACTCCAAATCTAAGTGAACTGAAGTTTAGAGAAAGATCTCCTCCCAAGCCCCAACTCTCGCCAAACAACTTTTTTTTTGTATCAAGAGGCATAACAGAAAGTGACAATCACTTTCTACGAATACCATGAAAATTACAAAGAAATTCTCTTTACGAGGGATGAATGATGAATTATCAGGATTCTTCTAATAAATTCCGAAATGGGTTTCCCCATGTGCATTGTCCTGATACTCTGGCCTCTTGACTGTGAAGTGAAGCAAGTCAGTTTTCATATCAGAGGTAAAACACTAGTGAAAATTGTGCACCGGATCCCAATGTGATCCAGCTCGTTCCCTACCATTTCCCTTGTCTTGTCACACCATTCAAATCATTTTGGCAACATACATAAATAAAAACAACAAGTGTAGCATATAAGCCCATTATTCTGATCTGCATAACTTCCTTCCTTGAACTTACACCATCTCATTTATTTTCAAGAGGATGGGAATGATGATGACATAATTTAGTACTCGAGTTTTTTTTCGCAACACCATTCACCAATTTAGCCTCGTTCACATGGTCTGAACTTGTAGAGTCATAGCCAGCCCACATGTTCAAATTTAGATTTAGTTGTAGTATTATTGAACCCATTCCTTTTCCCTTTTTTATCCACAAAACAAAAACAAAAAGAGAGTTTTCATGTCACCCTAATCAACCTTATCTAAATCTCAAACTTTCATTCTCTTTTATTTGCACGAAACGATGGGATGCTACCAACAGAGGCCTTTCAACTTCAACTTCCATTTTTAGCCAGAAAGCTTTCGGGTNCTTATCTCAATCTCAAACTTTCATTCTCTTTTATTTGCACGAAACGATGGGATGCTACCAACAGAGGCCTTTCAACTTCAACTTCCATTTTTAGCCAGAAAGCTTTCGGGTTTTTTAGTTGTGGGCATTGTTTTCATTCATAATTTTTTATCTGATTTCTTATCTACCATTAAAATACTGTAAAAATTAAGTACGTCCTATCGTCTAAATCTCTAAAAAAAATCCTTATCGGTGACTGTGTTTTATACGTTCTTTTGAAAGTCCACAATAATTTACTTGCATTGTCGTAGCTTCCATTATTGCTTGTACAGACCATAAATATCGTACTTTTTCTTCAACTGCCACTTCCACCAAAAACCACTACTAGATATCTACATTAGGAAAATCCTATAAGTACGCACGTTAAAAAAAATATTCTACAACACGCATTAGCGATTCCTCCGTTAAAGCATGAAACCAGTAGTGGCGGTGGTAATTTTACATGTGCATATTTAACCCATAAAAAATTCCTTCCTATTTCCGTCTTCCAAAAAGCTTAAACCAAGGATTTTTTTGGCTTCTTGTGCGAGGGAATAAGTCACACTTGGCATAGGTATGTCTTCAAGTTCCTCTTTTTTATGGCCCAATAGACTTGTATGCATGCTTAAGTAACCCCTCCTTCTCCATTCATCTCGAAAGAATGTCTGCTTTTTTATTGTTTAGCCATTACCTAAATAAGCCATTTATTTTGAGCAAACGCATCCCATCCATCCCATCAATCCATTTTTATATCCAAAACAGGTCAAAAGAATGGAAATTTCTTACTCAGGCTCAAATGTAACCAGGCCTATCTATCTCTCTATCCATCCGCAGACTTTTTAGATCCATTTCCTTAATTTACTCTCTTCTCATTTCATTCAAATGAAAATGTCCCTTTTTATGGTGGTATTATGTAATGTAGTGAAGTTGTTACAGAATCAAGACTGACTCTCACAGACCAGGCGTAATGGACGTCTTCATGGGGAAGTCTCGCCTTGTGTTTTTTTGTTAAATCTCGCCACAATATACAAAATACCTACGCATGCATGTAGACAGATAGATAGATGCCTTCATGCATAAATTGTTCCTTGAAAATGTATTCCACCAAATGCGACTTAAGGTACGAATAAATCTTGCGTGGCGCATGCATTTATTCATGGACTTGGCATATTTTTCGAGCCTATTTAGTCATGCAAAATCCGCTCAACACTGATTCCCCCGCATTATGTATTTAAATCAGGATAACAAAATTGAGCGAGGTTCCTTACTACACAAGGACTTATTCGCTGGTGCTACACTTATTTTTTATTTCATTTTTTTGAAATGCATGCAAACTGCAAACACATTTTCTTCTGCAGATCAACTTACCGGATGAATGCGATTATCATCATAATGATTTTGATGCGATACGAATATTGTTGTGTATGCGTTGCAACAACAATCTAAAAGCCTGTTTTTTCAAATGCAAAAATATGTAACAAAAGCAGTTTTTGCAATTTAAATGAATGAATATAGTTCGTTCGTAGGGAATCCAAGTGGGAATGAGATAACTAAGAAGGAAGAAGAGCTCTGTGCTTTATGTTTCAAAACAAGATTTTCGCATCTGCCTCTTCAATCTCAAATCCTTGAGTTGAGTATCATTACATTTGCATTACTTAATTCGAATACGACATGTGTGAATCAAAACGAGCATAAATAAAGTGAGATTTCATTCTGTCATCATTTCATCCACAAGAAAAGACATTTTTATATTAAGCTGAAGAGAAAAAAATCTTGATTAACCATCTTGAAATGTGTAAAGCAACATTTTGTTTACGGTTGTGCTCTGTTCACTTTACTATCGCTATCGCCCGTGAAATAAGGAACAAGACCGTAAATTTTTCATAGGAATAAGTAATGCGGGATTACAGCGAAAAAAAAAAGTATTTCTTTGAGTGGGAATGAGTGACTGTGATGGCATGCTTTCTTCATAGGATTTATATGTCAGTCAGTCACTGAGATAAGATATGAAAAAGAGGAATGAGAATGAACTCAATAAAAAATTCACAAGATTGTATCATCTTCTCCCTCACTCAATTAACCTAATTGAATTGCTTTTTCTAAGCTTAAATATAGCTTCAGGCTACAATATGAATCTTCTCAAATTAAATTATATATACTTTTCAAGAAATGCAAAAGAAATTAAGAGAAAATATTTCAGTCAAGGGGAGTGATGTTAGGTTCGTGTTCTTTATGGGAATTCCATTGCCTGCTAACAAGCCCACGAGGGAGAAAAAATGTAGGCACATGGGCTAGACTTGAACTGATGCAATGATATTTTTTATGCTTTGAAAATTGTATCATGCTGTGCAAAGACATATATTTTAAGTCAACAATTACTACGAAGTAAGGATAAAGTCGTGATCTTGTTGCTTGACTTTGAACCAATCTGATCTTTGTTAGCTCTTAGCGTATCACTTGTGTGAAACAGCGAGAAGGAAGAAAAAAGGCACTTTTTGACTGACTCCGTGAAAAAAGGGTCAATTTTGTAGTATTTTTATGAAGTAATTTATTACTTTTACTAATATTTATTTTTGAGAGCTTACCTCAATATATACGGTCCATCCTTGAAGGGAAAGCAGTCTCAAAGTTGTATTTTTACTGAGGCTATTGGCAGCGAGTTGAAGGGCGTCATCTCCAATAACCACATGAGGCGAGGAGAGATCCAACATTTTCAACGAGTGATTCTCTTGCACACCCAACAGCACCGGTAGAACATCACAAAGTTTCATTCCTTCCATTCTCAAAGAATCCAAGGAATTGCTTTTTCTTATCGTCTCCCCAAGACAAATCACATCCTCCCCTGGATAGATCACATAAAATAAACTCAATCAAATTTAAGCATAACACTTTCAACCCATAAAGTGGACGTAGTACTTACAGTTCATCACACATTTCGAGAGATTTAAGCTCCTCAAGTTTGCCGAAGCTGGGATTCCTGGTGTACGAAGAACGGTGAAGATTTCATGAAATCCGTCGACTTCATGATTCTCACGATCACAGATTGGTAAGGGTAAGAAGTTGCGCTGGAAAAGGACAGAGTCAGAGTTGCGCTTGTCATTTTCCGTAAGATGACCATTTGAATTGCCAGAGCTGCCGTTGGTGCTCGTACTCGGAGTGTTAGAGGAGCTTGTGCTGTTTTGATGTTGATGATGGATATTTCCCTTCTTCCGTCTTATGGAAGGACTCTTAATGCTCCCATTAGCTGCTCTTGGTAAACTACTACTAAATCCACCGGGTTTCCCACCGCCTCCCATCATTCCACCTCCCGCGGGCATGAGAAAGCTAGGTGCAGCAATTAGTGGAAATGGCTCGAGAATTATTTCAGCTTCCTGCTCAACAGAGTTGGACCTCCACGAACCAGCCAGGCTTAGTGACAAAAGCGGCTTTGAACGGAGGAGATTGGCAATAGCACGAAAGCCTTCCGGACCGCATCCTAAATGCGGTAAATGGAGGACTTCTAAACTGTCATGCACTTTAATAAATGACACTAGCTGTATGACTTGTGAACAAGTCAAGTCCATATCTAAAACGAGTTTTTTCAGAGGGATAATTTTTGCCAAAGCGTAGCATAAAGCGTCGACTACAGGCTGGAACCGCGAATGTTCTTTGTCCTCTAAACATGTCATACAAATCTCTAAAGAGCGGAGCTTCTTTTCTGTTAGTAGTCTCACCAACTGACCACAGATCAAGTTTATCTCAACAGGAGTCCAGTCAGAACCAGGGACACTAGAAAATTTTAAACTGGACACTGTCTCGTTGACGCAAATACCTGGAAAACAAGTTATATGATTTTTCAAATATGCAATCACAGAAATTATAAGTAAAAGTTGAAATGGTTTTTGACGTATCAGGAAATACTCAAACAAATACTTAAAAATGAAATCAACAAACCTTCTGTGAGTCTCGAGAGGGAGAACCCTGGTCGCATGATTATTTCTAAGTTTTCTACAGGGCAGTGGACACTAGCCAATACCTGCTTCCATTCGGATACCCATTCTGAGCTGACATTAATGGTGACATTTTTGCACGATCTCATAATTCCACAGACGCTCCTCATGTTCGACTCATAAAACCCAGCTGCACGTAATAATGCTAGCAAATAGTTTACGGAAATGTCAAGCAGGGTCATGGTAAGGAAGACAGAGGCGGATTTATTTTGAAGCAACTGAAATTGAAAAAAAAGAAGCATATTTTGATGATGATGCGATTTGAGATGACATTTTCACTAACAAAAATGATTAGAGTGATATGAAGCTCGGTGATCGTTACCTCCATTAAGTGCGTTAACACGAGAAACGGGCTGTCTTGATCATTTGCAGAGTAGCAGCACGCTTTGGGTAGGCGGACGTGCGTTTCTTGGAGTAATTCGAGACTTGGCAAAAGTTCCAATTCTCTGCGCAGAATATTCGGATAGTTTACGGTTACTGCTAAGTAGTAAGCTGCCAAGTAGCTTGTGAACGAGGGATGCAACAGTTTCAGGTGTTGAATTCCTTTTTTACTTCCTTTTCTGAAAAACCATTTTTGCTTAGATAGAATCCCACATTTTATGAGCTCGTTCGTTCCACAGTATTCCATTATTTCCGACTCAGTAAATCCAGAACGCTTCTCACTCAATTTTGTGAGACACAGCTTGCCCAAGTCTTGAAGCATTTTCTGGTATTTCTGAGGTAATGAGTTATCCTTGCATGAGGAAGTTGAGGTTGGGGAGGCTCCGTTATTATGGTGCGCTGAGGAGGAAGATGATGACGTAGACGAGTCATTTCGCAACAGACCATTTTGATAAATTAATGATTTTATCAAGGCTGTGTACAACTCTGCATTCGTTGGAGGCATGTCACCCACATCTTCAAAGACGGAGCAGAGGAGCAAACAAAGGAATGGGTTGGATGCGAGCCCGCAAACTTCCTCCCTTTCACCAAGAATTTCACTCATTCTTGTTTCATTACCACTTTTCCTTCCTTTAAAGTATCTCCGAATCCCGCACTGAATTTGAGTCCAATCCATCCCACGAAGGATGAATCGTCGGATAGATTCTCCCCCTCCGTAGCCTGAGCCAAACATTGGTAACCTAGATTTAGACATTGTAGCAGCGGAAGTGGGACTTCTCCCGTTTTCATTATTGTTGTTGGTGAACACTGATGACGCCAATTTACTCGGCAAACGGGAACTTGTTGACGTGAGCAAAACCATACTCTGCGGAAACAAGTGCCCGTTCAATACGTCTTCAATCTCCTTCAATGTCTCTGGATCTTGTACTGAGTCTAAGCCATCCAATATAAGGAGCATGGAATCACCCAAAAGACTCAAGCATTTCAACACATTCGCAGGCTTCATTCGAGAGAGAACTGATTTCTTCGGGATCAGCTCTCGTAGGAGGAATCTGAGCAGCCCACATCTCACTTCGCGTAGTGGCACATACAACAGCACTTTGAATTCTCCGAGACGGCTGTTAAGTGGGTTCGACGAGTAACTGTAGGAATGGAACGCGACCCATTCTTGTACTAATTTTAAGCAAGTCAGTGTTTTTCCGCTGCCGCTTTCTCCTTCCAGCCAGAAACACCGGCAAATATCTTCTTCATTCTGTAAATGTGAAACATTATTTAGAAAATTTAAAATATAAACTAAAGCATGAGGGTTCTTAAAAAAGTTCGTCCAACCAAAGTCCGCCATCATTATCATCATCGCATACTTTATATCAAAGTCACCTACTTTGTTAAAACACAATTTGCCTGGCTTGAAACAAGACAATTGGCTCAATGTCCTGTTGTTCGTAATCTCTCTTTCACGGTACAATATGAGCTCAGCTCCGTCGTAAATCTCAGCACTCACAATGCAAACATCTAGGGCAAACCCAGTTCATCTTCAAAAACTGGTGTAAACAATGATGGCCGTGCCTACACATTTCATGCAGTACATGAGATAACTAATATGATTTTCTTCAAATTAAATAAATTCTGTTCATGAAACTTGTATGTACAATACAAGTAACTCGACATTATGGAAATTGGATTTGTTTTAGAGTTGAATTGAGACAGGAGACAAGGCATTGTACGGAATATGATAATGCAACAATCATTTTCGCCGCATGTGTTTTACCGTGCTTACATTTTCTGAATGAAAAAAAAATCATTGAAAAAGATGGCTTCTTGGACTTGGGCTCAAGCCGACTCGACTGGTGAGATAATAAGTTGCCCAGCCCAACCCAAACAAAAAAAAATCTTTATTGCATTGCATTACATATTTCTCCGAGTTACTTGGTTCGGCTTTACTTTTTTCACTTGGCAATATTGCGTACAGTGCACTCTTCTCCTCGGATATTTATCAGGTTCATCAAAGAAGTAGCAGTTCCTTAACAAATTTTTGAAAGAGGCTACTTTTTTGCAACTTTCAAGGACTTGACTTTGACTTGAAGACTGGATGTAATGTAGCCGAGTGAGCTGAACCGAACGGCTTCTTTGTCATTTTTCATATTCACCCGCATGATCATGACATTTCAGAAAGAAGGAAAAAGAAAAGCTCCTAAATTTTT
This sequence comes from Seira musarum, assembly GCA_027743895.1. Classification (NCBI taxonomy): domain Eukaryota; kingdom Metazoa; phylum Arthropoda; class Collembola; order Entomobryomorpha; family Entomobryidae; genus Seira; species Seira musarum. The sequence continues at coordinate 18,401 of JAHZMX010005420.1, forward strand.
CCCGATGAAATCTCAACAATTGCCAATTACTTATCTAAGCAAAACCTGTATTGTGCGTGTAATATAATGTTGTCGTCGCATCTTTTTTGTTGTTATTATTGACTGAGTCTGTGCGATCATTTTTATTCAAAGTGAAAGGAAAGAATGCAGTAAATAATGGACCTTGATGTTTGTTGAACTTCACCCTTTTGCTCACCTCTTATCACTTTGGCATACAAATTGTAGAAATTCCTTTGCAATTTTTTTCGCATCTTCACCGTTTATCAGCCAGCCGCAATGAGGTTTTTTTAAAAGTTTATAAATTGCAATAAAAAAAGTATTACTTCTTTTTACGGATTCTTCCCTCAGAAAAGTAATGAATACAAATTTCATAAAGACTTGACTAATTGAGCTAAATTGGAGGAGAAAACAAGTTATTTCTCATTTATTTTTTTCACGGGATGAAATAAAATTGTATTCTTTTCAAAATAATGAATGCCTTTCAACACTTGTTTTCTATTGAAAAAGTCAAAAATACCGCAATGCAAATGCGAATCAAACACCCATAAGTAATCGCATCCGCCCGTGTACTCAAGTTTCTCATGAGCATCATCAAAATCAAGAAAGATTTACCTTAATTGTGAAAATCATTTCTTGAATGACATGGTATAATGACTGGATGAATGAGGCTTTCAGTATCACTTACGTTGATACAATGACAAGAAATGAAGTGGTCTTGGTCACCTCACTTTATGAATACTATTTTACTTAATTGTCTCTCCATTCTTATCTGTTTATCATTTCCTCAACTTGTTTTATTGGAAGGTCAATGAAAGAACAGTTCAAGAGGATAAAAATATTTATAGACTTGACACGTTCTTTGCTATCATCACATAAAATCCAACTAAATTAAATGAATAAAAGTATGTCACGAGTGCGTGAGTCAAGCATTTATCACCTCAACTTTCAATATGTCAAACCAACGTCATAAACGAACGTGTTTTTTTTGTGTTAATAATAAACTCAAGAAGGAAGTATTAGGCAAGGTNAACTAAATTAAATGAATAAAAGTATGTCACGAGTGCGTGAGTCAAGCATTTATCACCTCAACTTTCAATATGTCAAACCAACGTCATAAACGAACGTGTTTTTTTTGTGTTAATAATAAACTCAAGAAGGAAGTATTAGGCAAGGTAGGTTTTAATAAAAAATTGCATGATTCCATTCATCTCAATTTGAAGTATGCTTTCAGAACAATTCTTGTCCAACGGAATGCAGGACAATAAGGCACAGACACGCATACCTGAAAATGAAATATAATTATTGCCTAAAGTATTTTCAAGAGTTGCGATACTATTACTTGCTCGTCCCAATCTTAGAAAATCAAAGTGCATAAAAGAAGGAAATCCGTGGAATGCGAATGTGTGGTGATGGGATGCATTTATCATACAAAGTCAGAAACTGCTTCGGGTATTTTTTACCTTCTTCTTTTTTCACCATCACCGACCTAATAAAGCAAGTCCATGCACCACTACCACACACGAAAAAATGCAAATGAGGAGAAGAAGAAGAAGCTTCATCTCATGCAATGCAATGTGATACGGTTACCGTTTAATAACTGCGAATAAAAAAGAGCAACCTGTGCGCTTCCTACTCATTTGCATATTCGCAATAAAAATAGAGACTTGCACGCATCATTCATTTCAAAGTCTGGTGTTTTTTCAGTTGTAGAGCTGGTGAGGATGACAATAAAATCCACTTGCTTCACAAGAGCTTATATACATCCCCCTCATTGCGAGTTGCAAACCATACCATATGACATTACACCTTTAAAGTCTATTGTTATTTGCACGGTTTTACTTCATGTGGAGTAAGCTCCACTACTCCACAGTAGTCGGCTAATAATAAGATACAGATAACCTACTAAAACTCTGTATGATTATTGTGATATGATATGAGGATCATGATCATCATCATTTTACTGCTGCCTGGTCTTCGTGGTCAACCAGAACAGGAACAAAATATAATAAAGCTCAAGCTCGTTCTCGGACGAGAAGTAGCTTTTTATTCATGAATTGCTTCTGGCCATTTATATCGCAACATCTGCATCTAAACTCTAACTCAAGCTTAAATACTGAAAAAAATGCTGCGCGCATTTCCTAAAGCTCCTGTGCGGACAAGTATTTTACATGATTTTAAACTCACCAGATTTTTTTATTACACAAAACGCATCTATTTTCCACTGTATTGCACCTGCAAAGTAAGTTGATGACTGCCGTCATGCAATGCATGCGTAATAATTCCTAACGATGATTACGAACGAACCATGAATATGTCAGTGGTGTACCGGGAAATGACCACGGACCACGACCACTGCTTCCTAAAGACGAAAATATCATCAAACCATTTTTGAATGAACTACCTCTTTCTATGCTAAAAGCTGCTATTATGTCGACCAAAACTAATAAAGCCAATAAACCAGTGAATACTAGAAAGAAAGACCGTCTCAATCTTAACACAAAAAACACGAACACGAGTAAGTGCATTATGGTAAAAGACAGAGATTTAAGTGAGCTGTAGGTACTTGCAAGAATGAGACCACGAGACACTCTCGCAGACAAAACTGGGAGTCGAAGGAGGAATAATGATCATCATATCATG
>JAHZMX010005421.1:0-12880 GCA_027743895.1 Seira musarum
TTGGAATCGCAAAAAATACTAATGATGATGGTTAACAAAGGGAAGGGCCCTAAGTGCCCCCCTTAATCGTATATACCAGACATGCCGTCTTAATCAGCATTTTTTCCTGCTTTTTTCAGTTTACTGCGAAAATGTCAGGGTGAATTTTAATTTCAATTTTTATGTCAAAATCTTCAATTATCTGGATGGGGATAAACATCCTCATGCGAATTTTACATGCTGTTGCATGCCCTATTCAAAGGTAACAGAGAATGAGGGAGCGGCTGTAACCACCTTCCAAAGGTAAAAAATTCCTGACAAGGTCGATTTTGCAAGTTGATGTGAACATTATTTCAGAGCGGCACTCCCAATGCATTGCAAGTTTACAATTTCGTATAGAAAAATTAAAATTACCAATCACCCTGACATTTTCGCAGTGAACTGAAAACGGATTCGTAAGCAGAAAATAACGCTGATTAAGACAGTATGTCTGGTGCATACGATTAAGGGGGGCACTTGGGGCCCTTCCCTTGTAAGTATAATGAAGTCGACTAGCAATTGTACTGCCAAAAAAGGATTACACCCTCCATCCAACTTAAATGTGGTTTGGTTATATGTAATTATGTTTGGTTTAGTTCAAGGTTTAGCTTCGACGTCTCCCAGAAAAATTAGGGAGGATTACGGTCTGGTACGCAGCATTTCCTCATCTTATACCTATTTATAGTTTACCTATCAACCTACGGAGGAAAATGTAATCTTCCTCATATCCCCATTAATTTTAATTATGTCCTGGAGGATGAAAAGGAACCGTCTTAAGTTTCCGGTTTTTTCTCTCCATCATTCGCTCCCCTCAGCGTGAGATGAAGAAATGATATGATATCATATCATAATATATTTAGTAATGTAATCGTAATTAGCATCCTCTCTTCTCCGGTGAGAGGAAAACGAAGAATCCACCTACGGAAGAAAATGTAATCTTCCTCATATCCCCATTAATTTTAATTATGTCCTGGAGGATGAAAAGGAACCGTCTTAAGTTTCCGGTTTTTTTTTCTCCATCATTCGTTCCCCTCAGCGTGAGATGAAGAAATGATATGATATCATATCATAATATATTTAGTAATGTAATAGTAATTAGCATCCTCTCTTCTCCGGTGAGAGGAAAACGAAGAATCCATTTTTCTTTTGTCCTTCTCAAGAAAGACCAACTCATGCGTAGTAGTAGTAAGTAGGCGGACAAGGGAAAGACGCTTTTACTATTTCTATTGCTATTGTTCTCCCTCGGGTCATCCTAAAGAGAAAATAATTAGTTTTTCGATGGCGGTGTGGGGAAGGAGAAAATAAATAAAGCTGTACAGTTTGTTAGGCCGTAATAGAGACGAGACAGAAAACAAAAAAACTTGATCATCAAAATATTTTACTTAAATAGGAAATTTCATTTTAGCCAATTTTCCGTGTTTTTTGGCTGCAAATTTATTACGTCTATTTTTGAATGGTTTATCTACCATTTTGAATGTCTCCAAGAAAAAAATCGAAAAGGTTCGTTTGTCGTCCTGTGAACACATAAACCATGGACGATAAACCATTCGTTTTTAACGGTCAGAACCATTTTTCCCGTTTTTTTTTAAAATATTCATTAAAATCCGTTGCGTGAAATGTATCAACTTTTACGAGAAAAATCACATTTCGTTCTTTAAAGTGATTCGAAATTCTGAAGAAAATGGGAAATCGGCGTTTAATACGCCAACTCAAGCTACGACTGTGCTTGTGTTGGAATTTCAAGTTCAAGTTTTTTTTTTCGGTTCGAACAAGTTTGTCTTCGACTCGTTTTTCTATGAAATGTATTTAAGCAATCATAGCTTGGACAGTAACGGGCAGACAGATAGATGGACAGACATTTCCCAAGTCATTAAGTCATTAAACTGCTCTGAAGGCATTCTGTCAAATCTCCATATTATTTCCTACGTTTTTCTCAATTAAACAAAAATTCGTGCACGATCGTCATTATGGTGGAATGCAATGCTTCTACGAAAAAGAAAATTGACATCTGATATGATGATACGTATTGATGAAGTAAAAAATGACTAATTCCAGCCAATACCTAAAATTTTGGGAAATTGGAAAAGCGGTAAATTTCTAGTCCCCTCGAAAAAAAACTAGAGTAATTTTTGCGATTTGTCCGGTCAATAAGACGCACAGAATAAACGGGATATCCTGGCGTTTTCCAAAGTCATTTCTCCTTGCCATGGAAAAATAAGCGAGAAAATGCTATCGGCCATTGCCATTCAATTAATTTTTTCAGCATGACTTGACTCACTTGCCTTCATTTCTTCATGGAAGTGAACTCATCGTCATCGTCACTGACTGAATGAAACTAGAAGCATGTCGAGTGATCAGATAAGAAGTAAACATTTTCGTGTCGTAGTCGTAACGTAACGTGTGTGGTGTGGGTTCAAAATATTTCACTTCGCTCAATTATTCCAGAATATTCTCTAGAGGTGGTGGATTGTGTGGGGTACTGCACATGCCGGTGCAGAAAAAAAATATTGCTCGCTTTTTTATCGTTCATTCGCATTCCCATTTTCTTTACTTTTCTTGCTTGGAAGCAGGAAAGAGGATGAGGATGTTTTTTTTTTCTGAAGAATATTTCTGCATGGCTTCAGCTCATTCACGAGGAAAAGGACGTAAGTAATGTACATAAGTGCAGTATATATTAGAATTAGGGGGCTTCCATGAAGAACGTTAGGAAAAATGAAAGAGCTTATATTCAAAATTAAAATTTATAATTTAATGGAGTTGATAAGGGAGCATTCATTTAGAACGATATAAAGAGATTGCCCCGAAATATTTCGAATTGATCTTGACTAGGACGTCGATTTTGGAAAATCCGACTCAAATTAGTTTTTACACATTAGTAGATCGTTCTTATACTCCACATGTGGGAACCTAGTAAAGCCCAACAAAATTGCTGACAAGGGAACATTTTCAAGTGCCCCCCCCTAATCGCATATACCACTCGTACTGTCTTGATCAGCATTTTATGGTGGTTACGAATCTGTTTCTGAAATACTGGAGATATTTAAGATGAATTTTTAATTTTTATTTTCATGCCAGAAAATGCCCATATACAATGCATTGGTTGCAATACAAATCAACACCAACTTCCAAAACCGACTTCGTGAGGTATTTTTTCTGTTGGAAAAAGGAATGGTTGGACCTTCCTTCCACTTCTGCCATATGCTTTAATGTTCTGAATATACGAAATCCCCAAAGTAATGTGGATCATCATCCAAACGTAGCAATTTTTTTCATAAAAAATGAAAATTAAAAATTCGTCTCAAATATCTCCAGTATTTCGACAACGTATTCATAACCGCCATTAAAAGCCGATCAAGACAGTATGAGTGATATATGCGATTAGGGGGGGCACTTGAAAATGTTCCCTTGTGAGTCTCATTTGAATTGTATGGAATGTGAAAAAACCTTCATAGTGAAACTTCACGTAAAAATTGTGAACTTTTAGTCCAGTTGGAAATTACTTTTTTCGCAAAATGTATTGAAATCTTTTATTTTAAACGCTCATTTTTTGTGGATGACCCCTCATATCGATTTGGCTTCGAAAAACAAAAACCTTACTTTTCTACCAATCCTGAAACAATTTTTATGACGCCTTTATTTGTGGATGACCCCTTTTCTCTCGCTATATCCTTTTAGGTTTGTATTCGCCTTGATGCATTTTAAGCTCTAGTGATTCCCTTCTTTTAACTTAAATATGAATATAAATGCGTAAAAAAACTAAGATAATCTCAAGCTCGTCTCGTCTCAGCTGAAAAAGTAACTCGACACGAGGAAAGAATGCGAAGCGAAAAAAACAAAAGATGGGAAGAAGATGAAAGCCTTTCAGTTTCGAAGGCTTTATGTCTTGTTGTTCCTTGTCATGTCACGCGCGTAAAATTAAAACAAGTACAATACGTTCAGGTTCTGCTTCACTGTTCAGTTCTAAAACATCGCATCACATCACACCACACTAACTAAGCCAAGCCACATAACCAAAATATTTTTTTTGCTCTTCAGCACTCCAGTCATGTTCCATGTCGTTCATTTCAGCTTAGGCATTTTGCTTTGGCGTCGTTACGTTTATTATCTTTATTTGGGTTGGCTATGCAGGGATGGCAATGGGTTTTATTGGGAAATAAAACCGATGTTTGAAAATCGTTGGGAATATTTTGCAATTAATCTCTAGTTTGAATACGGAAATGACATCAACTCTCATTTAAGTACAAGGGAAGGGCCTCAAGTGCCCCCCTTAATCGCATGTATTAGACATACTGTCTTAATCAGCATTTTGTTCTGCTTGTGAATCCGTTTTCAGTTTACTGCAAAAATCTCAGGGTGATTTTTAATTTCAATTTTTATGTACAAAGTTTCAATTATTTAGATGCGCATAACACGCGAATTTCATATCATCTTGCAGTATTCAAAGGTGTTAGAATGAGATACAAGGTGCGGTGTTTCTACCTTGCGTAAATGAAAAATGCCTGAAACGATTGATTTTGCAAGTTGGTGTGAAAATTATTTCAGAACTGTAATCCCAATGCATTGTAAGTATACAAAATTGTTAGATAAAAATTAAAATTATAAATCACCCTGACATTTTCGCTGTAAGCTGTAAACGGATTCGTAAGCAGAAAAATTTTTTGATTAAAACAATATATCTGGTATATGCGATTTAGGGGAGCACTTGGGGCCTTTCCCTTGTTTGAAATGCGGCCATGTCACGTGTTTTTGTTTGATTGTCGATGGAAACGACAAACCTATTTTACCGTCTACCGTTTTAGAAATTTCAGAACCGTGTCAGATTTCCAGAGTGATGTTGAACCCAACCCAAATCATTATATATTTTTATTCTGGCATAAAAGATGAAAAATAATTGTGAAATATCTTAATTCTTTTGAAAACAGTTACGTAACAAGTATAAAAAAACTTATCTATGCTGTATGTCTACTGCACGTGACTAGGAATCGGAATTCCTTAAGTCCAAGGCAAGAAAATTTAAGAATATGAACTAAACAAGTCATTTTCTTTTTTGGCTCTCTGCGTCGTCAGACGACGACAATATTTTCTTTATTCCCAAACACGAGAAATGTGTTCCGTCTTGGTAACTTAAAACAAAAAAAAAACCACGAAAGACACTTCATCTCCGGGAAAACCCTTCCGGCATTTTTTTTTTTTTTTTGTCTGCTCATCTCTTCATTCTTATGCATAAATATTATCTGAACCGAAACTTAAAAAATTTGGATTGTCTTCCAACAATATTTTCTACAATAAAGCTAATCTTCATTGTCGTTCTTAATGCAAAATCAGAATACTCGACTTTTCCTCAGGGGGAGACGGAGTGTAGGTATTTTTGTCTGACTTTTTTCACGTTAGTTTTAGCTGTACTTCATCCAATATGTTCACCTTTTCTCAATGACGATCGATTTCCAACTTCCAACAAACTTTATTTGCATTGCAACATAAGTACCTTTACACTTTTCATGTAGTCATCTCTGTAAATCAATTCGATTTACTTATGAAACTTGCTGCCCTTAGGCAAAAAATGGAGAAATGGAATAGAAAGCAGAAGTTTATGGAAAGTTTCTGGCAAGTTTGAAATTTGGATCGATGTTGGTCTACTCAATTCACATTCAATTGGATGAAGTGAAATTGACGATTGTGATTTCGGAAAATGGGGAAAGGGAAACGAGCAAATAAACGACGAAAATGTGTGCTAGGTTGATTGGCTGCAACGCAATTCAATCCAATCAATTCCAAAACCTGAGCCAAGACAGCTCAAGCCAGTTTATGCAGTTTGATAATGGAGTTCAATGTATTGCGCTGTACTGCATATTTATTTCCTTTCCTTCCGGTTTCGATTTCCTCATTTCTCCAGCCCAGCTAGCTTCCAAGTTTCAAGGTTTTAAGTTGATTTATGGTGAAATAATGAAAATTCCTAAGTATTTTGGCTAATAATTTCTTTCCAGTTCGGACAATATGGATGGCTCTTTCACTCTACATTTTCTGGATTAAATTGTAAGATTACTTTTAGGCATATTGAAGGATTTTGATTAATTTTGACAGTGTTCCGCAATAACAGGTGTATTTGCATTTGACGCAATCTGTGCAAGCTTACGTATTAGCTTGCATTCTGTTACTGGATATTGCATGTCATCTTCAAACACCTTTTGACGTTTTTTCTAAAAAATTCGATTGTGTTCATTAATTACATAAAAAAATATTCATAACGCTGCTGTGAGCCAAAAATAGCTTGAATTTTGCCTTCGTCTTTCCTTTTTGGTTCGAAGAGAAAATTGCACAATTCTAAGAAATCATTGACATTTTATTCTCCTTTAAAAATTCCTCAATCCCAAATCCCGTCCAATCTAAAGTGAAGGTTATACCGTGTTTTGTGTCATGTCTTGTCACGTCATATCAAAAGAAAATTTAATCAATTTCCTTGCTCCGCAACATGTAGCCATTGTGTAACTTAAACCCGCCTTCACAAAAAGTGTCACTTTCATCCAATCCTAAATGCAAATCTTATTGATTTCCAACGGAAACCCTTTTTTGTTTGATTACAACAAAAAAAAAATCAATTCGCCGTTTTACACGATGCCCGACTTATTAGTTCTAATGCCGTTACATTCGCTATTACAAATAAATCTTTCAACAAAATTATTTTTAGTTTAAGCCTCAAATAAATTTTTCATTTCGATTTTCAATCTGGCGCAGTGTTAGAGATATTGGATGATTTTGAATTAGAAGCTTTTGACATATTCACCTGTCAAAAATAGGTAGACGGTGTTATCACCGAAGTGGAAAGACAAACCGTACGTTTGAAAATATGCTACAAGAATTTGTATTTAGACAGTAAATCGATTAAAATTTATGAAATGTATTGATTGAGCACATTTTTCTAATGAAATCATTTTATCCCCCGAAACGAATGTTTCTTGCTCCTTTTCACATCAATACCAAAATTTTCAAAATTTATTTTTTTGAAAAAGTCGGTTATACTGACGAGAAGTTCACTTTCTTGAGATAGAGCATAATTATTTTTCTGGTACTTGAACATTTAAAAATGCTTTTTTTAAAATTTCGGTTCTTCATTTTTATTAAAAATCAGGAGCCTATTCATTTTCCTCCACCCGTTCTCATATTTTATTTCAAAGATGCTCCTTTTCTCCAGAGTTCTGTTTGTATTCATTTCAAAAGCGGAAAATATCTTTCCTTTTCCAGCACTTGCCATTATTATCGTCATTGAGTTTAGTTTGGGTTGTAGCTGTATACTCAACTTTCAAAGACTTTTTCCAGCTCCCGAGTGGAGTGAGAATGAAACTTCATTTGATTTTTTTTTCTTTAATTTTTGTATGAAAGGAGTATAAGTTTGTATAGAGTATAGAGTAACTACAGTTCCAGCATTCCATATCACATCACTTTGTTCAATTCAACTGAGGACGCACAACTCAACCAGAGAAGAAAATTGAACTAATGACATTAAAGTTGCTTCTTCTTATTCCATATTCCTCATTTCAAAAAAGAAAATTTCATCAGTGCCGAATTGAATGCTGCTTTCATTTTTCCTTTGCTATGCATGATCAAAGAAAATTTATTTTTCATTTTGTCCGTCTGCCCTTCCGTTCAAAATTGCTGAAATTGTTTTTAAATATCATTGCGTAAATTGAAAATTAATTTTTGTTCATACTTTTTTAAAAATTATTTCCATCAGCTACGTACGTATAACTCTTTTTGACATTAAAAGCTTTATTCGATTCGGTTACTCGGTTCGGTTCACTTCCTTCTTATTGAGGACCACTGAACCAAGTGATGTTGTGTGTCCCAAAATGATATGATATGATCAAGAAAAAGACTTCATTTTCTCGGACCACGACCAGACCCTATTTTCTAACATAATTAAAGATAGAGGTTCCAGGTGAATTGAACCTCTTCAACATTCAAAAATAAATTGGCCAGAGAGAGCTGATTGTGACAGAGACCAAGCCTACCGAATATATCGAATGAAATGTTTTTTTTTTTGTCCTTCTCCTGAAAATGTGAAAGGTTGCTTGCAATGCAATTTGCAATTTACCACGATTCCTAGGCCAAGCCAAGCCAAAGCTATAGGCTTCGGCCTTTTTCACGGCCAAAATTACATTATTTTTCTGTGTGAAAGGCTTTTAAGACGGACAGAACTACATAGTCGTAAAGTAAGTTATGGCTCTGGTTAATTCATTTTTTTTACCTTGTCGCTCTACTTTGACTTGACTTGTGCGTTTCGAGTTGCGACTTGCCCATGCAATTCAATTCAATGCAAAATGGGTTGAGTTTGCTTCTAATTTCAACTTGATTCAATTTCTCCTGACGGTAGTGGCAAACGACAAGGGAAATTATTAAGCGGTGAAAGCCCGATACGTTGATCACAGTAACGGATTTGACCTTCCAAATAAATGAAACAAGGCATCTATCGGAAACTCAATTTTTGGTTTTCCCTGAAATTCAATGAACGGAGTTATTTAATTGACAGATGTTTTTAAAAATTGAGGTTCATATTTCCCGGCATTTTGTAACGGATTTCAGGGAATTTATTTTAAGCGTTTTGTTTATTTTCCAGTGATTTTTCAACGGTTTTCAAGGTATTTGGGCAAACGGATTGTACAGTTTTCCGGTATTAACGAATTCAAGTCTTTTAGTCGTTGTTCATGAAATGCCTCAAAACGGATTTTTGCAAGCTCAAGCCAACTGAAATCTGCACTAACGCCAAATCATTAATTCTTTTCCGTCAAAGGAAAATATCGGAACTGTCCGGGTGAAAATTTACCGGATTTTATTCAGCAACCTAAATTTTTATAAATCCGTTATTTAAAATATTCAAAAAATCAGCGTACGTTGTATACTAAATAATCATGGTTTCATAATTGTTGATTGCCTCCACCAACTTCAGTTCAGCTACTCTTGCAATCTCATTCGAAGCAAAACCATATAACTTAACAACGTAAAATTAATGTAATTTTGCTTTTACTTTACCTCTTCTTGTAAAATCTAATGTAATGTGGTTTCATTTCGTTTCGTTCGAATTCATAAGTCGTGTTGCGTGAAAAAAGGAAAAGTTTCTTTTTTGAGTTTTTTTTTACCTAGATATCGTGATAAAAGATCATCATCTCTATCACTACCGCTATCAAAGCTTGTGTAAAACACAGGCAGACGAACCGAGTATTTTTTTTAAATACTAAATTGTCGTCATTCGAAATATCGAACATTTTGATGTTATGATCCACTGACTCGCTTTTTTTTTCTCACCACCGCGCCGCACCTCACCGCAATACAATAATAGTGACGGTGACGGTAGTAGTACATCTGTATTTATTAAGTAAAACCGAAGTAGTTTATTTGGGTTAAGGGATCGCATGGTGGGTTTAAATGGTTTATCAAAAACCCGGGTTTAAACGGAAACCGCCAGTAAACGTTAAAATCCCACAGCTGCCGGTTTTTTTTCAAGTTTTGACTCAAGGACCCTCGGGATTATTCTCGCATGTGCCGGGTTTCCAAGATTTGACTTTAAAACCCCGTGGGTTTTTTTCTTACCCTCGGGGGTTTCACGTGTTCACTTAAAAACCCTCAGGTATATACTCACATTTGCCTGGTTTCCAAGTTTTGACTGCAAAGTCCCGTGGATTTTTCTCTTACGAGCCGGGTTTTGACTTTGACGTTTGGCCTTTAAAACCCTCAGGGTTTTCCTCTCATCTGCCGGTTTCCAAGTTTTGACGCCAAAACCGCGTGGGTTTTTTTCTTACCCGCCGGGTTTTCACGTTTTGACTTTAAGACCTCGGGATTTTCATCTCTCCCGCTGGGTTTTCACATTTTGACTTTAAAGCCCCGGGGTTTTTTTTACCCGCCGGGTTTTGAAGTTTTGACTTTAAAAACTCCGGGATTTTCTCTCACCCGCCGGGCTTTTCAAGTGTCAAATTCAAAAACCCTGTTTTTTTACATTTATGAATAAGCCAAGCCTATTCGCTTGACTTGAGTTGGCCGGTTCGGTGTCGTTTGCCAAAGTGTAAAGACTCCGAAATTGTTGTAGTTGTTTTCACTAGTGGCTTGGATATTTATAGGAGACTTTTGGTGTTTATTTTCGGTTTCCTTTCGAAATCCATTCCTCTTCTTTTCACGATCCTCAATCCTCATCCTCAACACTCGACTCACGATCATGCATGATCATCACATCGCATCAGATCTAAGCTTAAGCTAAAGTAAGCTAAGGCATTAGGCTTCACTCCTGATTCTGAAATGTAAATAGACGACGAGAAGGTAAACTGAAAGGAGTACTAAAGCTTTTATCACTCGACACGACACGACAGGACTAGGACTTGGACAGACAAAAACTGTGAAAAGCTTGTGGCATTCAGTTGTAGCTGTAGCTGTAGCCTCCTTTCCATGATCGTGATCATAATCACTTTGATATTAAAATTGCACGAGGAAATTCCCAACTCAAGCTTGCTTCTTCACTCACAATCACAATCAGTCGAGTCAGTCCTAAAGTTCTGGCTTGCTTTTACTCAGTTCGTTTCGATCTTTTTTTTGGCAGAAGGAAAAAATAAGATGAAGATGAGTGAAGATCACAAGTGATTACGGCTTATTCCGTGGAAGTTGGGATAAAGAAAAATATAAGTACGGTTTGTGGAAACGTAGCTGATATAAATAAAAAACAAAAACTTTTTTTTAATTAACACTTGATGCTTTTTTGTCGATGTCATTAAAATTTAGGATTTACAATTGTCGAATATCGAATATTACATTTGTCAAATATCGAATATTTCAATTGTCAAATATCGAATATTTCAATTATCAAATATCGATTATTAAAATTGGCGAATATTAAAATTGTCGAATATTGCAATTGTCGAATATCGAATATTACAATTACAATTGTCGAATATCGAATATTACAATTACAATTGTCGAATATCGAATATTACAATTGCAATTGTCGAATATCGAATATTACAATTACAATTGTCGAATATTTCGAATATCAAATATTTGCAATGGTCGTCGACTGATTTACTATTCTATTATTTACCACTATCTAATTTGATCTTGACTATATGACCTGTATACAAAAGTAATGAGGTTTTGCTTGGTCAATGCGCAATTTGGCAATGAAGTCCTATAAAAATTAAAATCATTTAAAGGGTGTGTACAGTACAGACAGACTTCGGACATATGAAAATCAACAACTTATTTTCATACATTACTCTGCAAAAGATAAAATAAGTAGGCTTCCATCTCCATACTCGACTTAACCAAACCCAACATCTGGAAAAAGGATTGCGTGTGATATGAGGAGGAAGATGATGATGATATAAGATATAATATCTTGAGAAGGAGCTCAGTGAGCTCACCATCAGATGCTAAGTCGAAGATTAGCTCGACTTCACTTACCTATCGGCATGGCATGAGATGAGGCTTTGCTTTGGCATTTTCGCTCTTATGTGAAAAGACGCAGAAAAGAAAATAAATCTTCACTTCCGCCTTTTTCTTTTTTTTTTCAGAAAGTTCATGGACTGGACTGGACTACTCACTGGCTGGACTTCAAACAGGTTGGTCAAATCTCAAATGCGTGCATTTTTTAAGAAAATTATTACAGCTCAGCTTACGTACCTTTCAATGTAAAGGAATTTTTTTCTTGCTGAACTAATTTTACCCGTTACATCATCAAAACGTTTTCAATGTTAGGTAAATAAATTTTGAAGAATAACTCAGCCAGTCAGTCAGTCAGACACTTACTTGGGATGCATATAATTCCTACCTTAATGTATTCACTCTCATTGTCTCACTTTTTTTGTTTCGCGATCGCATGGAATGAATGCCTTTCGAGTTTCGAACAAAAAGAAGAAAAAAAATGGATTTTTGTGGACGTGCCAATTTTTCCCGTTCCCTAAGTAAATTGTGAGGAGAATGAAGAAGGTCTGTATCTGTAGTAATGTGGAATGAGGGATATTGGCATAGGTATAGTGGAGAATTAAGAGTAGGTAAATGTCGAATTCTTTTGTTCTTTTCGTTTGAAAGATGGGTTTGTCAAGGAGAAAAGTGGCAGAAATTGTAAAAGCCATTGGGTTTTATTCGCTGAACGAAAAATATGTAGGGTTTAAATGGGCTTATTAAAATTTTTAAATTTAGCAGAAATTGGTGTGTAAAAGTCCTTAATCAGTTTTAATTTTATTTTCGCATTCAACGGTTGTTTTAGAAAAATTTAGATTTTGATGGAAATTTTGAAGTTTTTACGGATCCTTATCGCGTAACGAAGTATTTGGAGGTTCCATGAAATTGTGTTAGGTATAACGCCATTCAAGGAAAGTTTTGAGTAAATATAGTTTTACTGTAAATAAAATAACTAAATTAAAACTTTTTTAGACTTCTATAAATACTGTCGTTGAAATGCTTGAACGAAGTTCTTATTAAGCCTGAATTAGTTGTGCGCAACTTACGTATCTCTCTGTCATCAAA
The DNA here is from genome assembly GCA_027743895.1 of Seira musarum. Taxonomy (NCBI): domain Eukaryota; kingdom Metazoa; phylum Arthropoda; class Collembola; order Entomobryomorpha; family Entomobryidae; genus Seira; species Seira musarum. The sequence goes on from JAHZMX010005421.1 coordinate 12,520, forward strand.
ATCGTTCCAGAACAAAAGGATTCACATTTCGTCATTTACTTCCAAATTTTGCTGATATTGTTAAAACCCATCTGCCATCCCTACCAAGTAAAATTAAGCTTTGAAATAAATGGAGAGGATTTAGAGGAAAAAAATGAAGTGGAAAAGAGAGAAAAGTATTTAACTTTTGTATTTAGAATTACTTATCTTCGAAATGGGCGTTGTTTTGTGTTTTGTATTTGTGAATAAATTAGCAAACGCCAAAACGAAGCCAAAGTCTAGTCTAGTCAAGCCTTTTACATACTTCTATTATGCACGATAGAAAATAGAATTCAATGAGCAAGACAAGAGGAATGAAGGGAACGGAGGAAGGAGATGGTTG
>JAHZMX010005423.1:0-14060 GCA_027743895.1 Seira musarum
ATTCAACCCAACCCAACAGAAAATAAAATGAACAAAAAAAATTCTTATGAAATCATGACGTCCCAATAAATACCGCTCATTTTTTTCATTTAATCCAGCTTAATTTTTACTCGAAAATTGTTCCATTTAAAATATAAATGCTTTCATATGGGTAAGGTCTCAAATTATAACTTAATTTCCACTTCGGAAGCACAGTCGTGTCAGTGTCATCGTCATCATCCAACTTGGCTCGACTCGAGTTCCTACACAGAAAATATAAGCTGGGTAAATTGACAGGTGGTGCAGCTGGTTAACTCAGTCTTTGGTGGTTCCGGTTCGCCCAACCGAAATGAAAATATATAAGGGTTTTTTTATGCTGATGTGTTTCAGTTTCAGAAGAAAAATATAATTAAATTAGAGAATTGGATAAAACTTAAGCCATGTACCTGTCCTGTCTTGTCGTGCCTCTTTGGCTTGGTAGATGAGTGACTCTGGTATCAATTTACATTAACAAAAAAACATTAAAAATATTTTCACAACCTCGTTTTTGCTTCGCTTATCATTTTAATACCCAGAATGGTGTGCACTAAATTACGTTTAGTTAAGTCAGTAACACTGTTTTCAGTAGTCCTTGAGTTAAAATGAATTTTATAATTTGATTTGCAAAAACTATTGCAATTTTAGACGTCTGGATAATTTTTTGCCAAGATTCAGTGAAATGAATTATGAGAATCGGGTCTCGGTTCTTGCGCTGGAATTTGCCTGAGAAACTTTTTTTCCTTCCTGTAAACGCAAACGTCTAAGTCCTGGAAAAGTCAACGGCCTCAATCGCCATCGACTCGACTGATGTGATGGATTGGCTTGCCACAAAAATCGCTTGAGATCGAGATGACAATGACACCCATTCTTGTAATGACGTGATATATCTTCCTAAAAACAACTTTCACTCTAGTACCCTTGGAACTGTCACTGGAGAATATTTTCGTGCCTGTCTTGTCATATGATTCATATTGATGTAGAGCTCATTCTGCGTAGACGAATACCGTAAGCCATGATGCGACTTCAACTTCTCTTCAAGTCACCTCCAGCTATCCAGCTACTACTTTTTTTTTCAATGCTAACGTTTCACTTTCACTTCACTTCGTTTTTTTTCTTCAGAAAAACATGAGCAATAGCCTTGAGCTTTGTCGTAAGTTGTGTTTGTGGTTTTAGTCGGCAGTCGAGCTTCCACTCCATTTTTGAATATTATGATTGCACGATTGTGGGAAAAAAGTACCTAAAAATTGTGATACAGTTTCTCCAGTATTGCAAAAATGGCACGATATTTTCTCCAGTTGCAGAGCCCCTAGATTTTTTGCTGGATTGGATTATTAAAAAAAATATTCTGGAAGAAGAAAAAAAGAAAAACGCATTATTTCCATCTTTATTCAAAACACGACGAGCTGAATGGCTTATGGCATGGCTTAGCCTGAAATACTTGCGCAGGTGACTAAAAAAATTCTCTGGATAGGAGAAAAAGCATTATTGCAAATAGGACCTTTTTCCAGAAGCGAAAGGACTTAAAATCCGAGAAGGATGCTTTTAACTACTCTCAAACGACTTACTTTCTTCATAATAAAAAAATATTTTTTTGCTTTAGGAAAGCCCCGACCACAAAAACTTTAGATTTCGGTTTGGTTGGGTAGAGGAACAATAAACATTTTTTTAAATCATTAAAAACCCGAGTCCAAGCCGCAAATTCCGCTTCTCATCTCACCACAACTTAAGCTTAACGCAACAGCTTTAGCTTTTAAAATTGGTATTGGTGATGAATATCGATTTCTGATGTCTAAATCTGTTTGTCTGTCTGTCTGAAACACAATTCGGTCATGACAGGAAGTCAATAATTTAGGTGCAAAATCTTCAAGGTCCTTCAAAAGCATTTTAAAAATTCCATCGAACAATAGTCTTTCGGATTCCATTTATACTTCATTCAGTTTTTTTTTTGTCTTCAGCCACCTACGTATCCACAACCGTTTTTTATTTAGTCCTTAAAACAGTGTTGAATGAAGAAACAATGAAATGAATTTGGTTTGTGTAATGGTTGAATGGTAGCTCGTTTTCGTTTTTTTTTTGTTCTCACGTTTTATTTTTCTTCTTGGGAAGTTTGGAAGGACAGAATACTCCAAAATTCAATTATCTCGTGTCTCAGGTTTCACTCAATTCTTTTTTAGCGGAGAAACCAGAGGAGCTATATGGCTTATTGTGAAAAACGAAAGTGGCTTGTGGTTGTTTCGGTTAAAGCTTCCTTATTCCTGTCATATTTTCCATTTTTTAAAATAAGAAAATACCTTCATACTTAATATAATTCCCTAAAGCGAGCGAAAGAAAAAAAGGAGATTCTGACTCGAGTTGAGTGAGTGACTTGGTTTTGGTTGAGAGAGAAAGTGAAATCCAGAGAAAAAAATGGAGGAACAGATAAGGTGACTGTGATGGAAAATAAGAAGGTAAGAAAAGATGATGTGATACTCGGAGTGAAGGAATGATATGATCTTTATATAACGGATAGGATGACTTTTATTGTATTTTTTTAACGGACGAAATTTTTTCTCCGAAAGCTTGTTTGGTTGCTTTTACGGACGGATTTTTAACGGATCGGATGACTTATATTGCATTTCTTAACGGACGAAATTTTTTTCGCCGAAAGCTTGTTTGGTTGCTTTTACGGACGGATTTTTTAACGGATCGGATGACTTATAGTGAATTTCGTAACGGACGAAATTTTTTCGCCGAAAACTTGTTTGGTTGCTTTTACGGACGGATTTTTTAACGGATCGGATGACTTACAGTGCATTTTGTAACGGACGAAATTTTTTCGCCGAAAATTTGTTTGGTTGGTTTTACGGACAATTGTTTTAACGGATAAAATCTAAAATAAAAAAACTCAGAATCCGTTAAAAAATTATCTCTTAAAAGTGGTCCAGTATAACGGGTCTGGTTTCCCACAAAACACTTCGTATTTTTTTCTCAAGCCGGAGCTAGGGAAGAAGGCAATAAAGGTATTAGTTGAGGTTGATAAATGTTCACTTAAGGGACTTTCCTAGACTCACAAATACGAACTCCGACTACGTCTCACTCACCCAACTCAACTCGACTCGACTGAGACGTTCATTTTTTTTTCTCCAGAAACAGAAAACCTAGAAAAAAATGTGGCGTGGTTTGGCTTATGTCAGATAAGGTGAGGGCTCGAGATCCATTATGATGTTGGGTCTGTGGATCTCCGCGGATGATGATAAATAAAGTTATGAGGATGACAATTTTTCAGTATTTCTCCAGGAAAAAAATAGGCTGGTTTCGTTTTGGTTAATATGACGTGCCTTGACAAGAAAAATGCAACGTTTGCTTGGCCTGGACCCTCCATTTCATAAACTCATTTTTTAAATGTGCTCTATCGTTTCTTTCATTTTTATGCGAGGGGGAGAGAATATATGATTGTTTCCTGAAATTATCACATCATATTCTGTAATAGCTGAATAAAATTCCCGTAACATTTTCCATTAATCTTCATCTTGTACAAAAAAAATAGATAAAAACGATGTATTTTTTTTTCTTCTCAATTGCTTTATTCATGTCTTCATTACGCTCTCCACTGGCACCGCGTGGGCTAGACCGTACCGTTACCGTATCGTATCAATTCTTAATCACTTGAATGATTTCTCTCAGGGAAAAAAAGAAAGAGCGGAGCTATTAAATAAAAGTGGTTCTTTGTTCTTCCAAATCTAATTATAACGTCATGCTTCATAATGCAATGGAATTTTTGACAAAAAAGCGTTACGAGCCCGGAGACCGTTATAGCCAAACCAGATTTGATTAAATATTAGGGAAAATCTAATGGCATCCAAAATTGTCCAGGGATTTTCATAGTTCGATTTGTAATTAAGGATACGCTACAATAAATATTGCGATCTTTTTTTTGTGGTTTGGATATTCCAACTAGATCTGATTTAGATCGATGATGACCATAACTCCAGTCTTAGTCCAGCTCATGTCATGTCATAATCCTACCAAATAGAACCGAAAATGAGGGCATTATGATGGCTCATCTCAGAAAACTCGATTCGATTCCCCTCTTCCAATCCATTTCATTCACAATTCACAATCAGAAAATTCCAAATCCCTCGCTCACACTTGTGCATCATCATCCAACCCCAATAGCTATCCCCTACTGAGCTGAAGTGTATTGTTTGGACCCTTGTATTTTGTTTGAGAAGTTGTGTAAATACAAACACCGAATATATCCATCCCGACAAAATAATATTGAATGAAAAGGGATCCATATTTTATTTTTCTGGTGAAGTGAAATTTGAGAAGGGACAACAGCCCAACAACGGGACAAAAAAGATGAGAAGGGTGAGGCGAGGAGGTGATTTTGGTCTGGTTTGAATGCTCATCGGCTTTTGCTCATGCATGTGCTACATTGCAACCCATGTTTAAGTAAATATGGGGAATTGTGAATGAAATGATGTAGTAAATTAAATTGGGTATTCTAGTTTTAGATATTTTATACTCGTTTTTAGCTCTACGTATTTCATAGGTCAAATTTTTGCTGGAATACATTTTTACCCGAATGACTCATTGTTGTACTTATTTTTAACGGATTTTTGGAAATTAATGTAAGCAACTGTTTACGTAACGGATAGCTTAAAAAATGAGTCAAAACAATTTAATGAAGGAGCAAAAATAAAAAATTATAATTTAAAAAAAGTCTCGATGTGCAAAAATTAAATATGCTGGCGCTTGCTCCTCTCAGCACAGCCTTTCCAGATAATGGTCCGATTTTTCAGTTTATAAGTGACGCAACCGGGGTTACGGAAGGTGTCTGGACTGCAGTCCTGTTGACTTGTTTCCGTGAGTCCGGGTCCTTCAGTTCAATCCTTTACTCCACTTCCGGTTTTGATATCTGACGTTCATTGAAAATGTCTGGTTTGGTCTTTTTAATATTCCTTAAAGAGCAATCAAATCGACTAACTGAGACGCCAATTTATTATTGCATATCATTTAAATTGCTTAGGATGCGGCGTCTGAAGGACGATTTGCTCTTGGTTTCGCAAATGTTATCCTGCCAATTACGCTTTACCTTTCCCCAAAATCTCCATCAATTCAATTTGCATCCAACACAAACGCTGGCAAATCCTGCATAATATAGGTATTTCGATTTTCAAATTCGGAGAAAAAAAACATGCCATCACATCACATCTACTCCAATCCACTCTTACATGAATGACATGACTTCTTTGACGTTGACGTAAGTAAATGTAAGCGCCAGCTGCGTTGGGCCGCTCCAATTTCCACAACTTTCACTTTGTCAGAGTGAAATATCTATTTTTCCAAAGCCCACCACCACAGCAGGCCATGGATGCTTTTGCTTTTCCCCTACTTTTCTATTTTTGTCTGAATTTGTTTGTTCGGATGAGCAGAAGTGAAAAGTAGAGGAATTTCAGCAATCTTTTTACAATTGTAAATCCGCATGATGGAAAATGGCAATGGCAAATGTGAAAGTTCGCACGTTCTTATTGCAAATTCCATTTGATCTCATGATTCTCCCGTAAAAAAACCAACAAAAACTAAAAATATTTACGTGTATGTCTAAAAATAATTTAGACATTTTTAGACACACACAAGCAATTCAAATAAGGTCATGTGCGTGGGAGTGGGTTTCAACTTCCAAGTATTAACGGTTCATGGGCTTTTATGGGAGATTTGCGGGCTTTAACGGATTTTAATTTTCAGTAACGGTTTTCCCGAAAACTTTAACGGCTTCGGTGGATTATCACATATTTCAATGCTCCTTTGCAAGTTTTTAAGGAGGATTTCAAATTTTAGCGGGCTTAAAAGAATAATATTCAAATCCGTTATTAACCAGACCTGGGCAACTAGTACCCATTGCAAATTGCCATCTCTGAGATAAGTAAGCTTTCGTTTTCTCTTGAGATAAACTGAAAACATCTTTTCGTTTACTTATTTTCTTGGTTCGCTTGAGATGAAGGTGAAACTTTTTTTTTATTCTGCCACTCCACACAATAAAGGATGGCTCGACGCTTCTTTTTAAAGCAATTTTTCGCAACAATAGAGTCCAATCCAAGCCAGGTCCACTCCAGTATAAGGAGAAAACAGACGAGACCAAGTCGGAGCTAAAAGTGTGGGAAGTGAAGCAATCAATAAATCCTTCTTGGAGTATTTTTACTCCTTGCTTACGCAACAAGAAAGCAAAAACGTCCGAACTTTTTTTTCCACTTTTGTTCCATGGGATCTTCTCTAACTTTCGCTTTGGCTCACATTACGTTACATCTGCGTCGGTAGTCGGTACTTTTTATATTGAATCGCTTACATTCTTTACCTCATTTACAGGAAAACAAAACAAAGGAAGCATCGTAATTTCTTCATAGGAAATATAAACCTGGTCATTCTTCTTCTTCTTTTCATGTCTGTCCTTGTCTTCTGTAAATACAACTCAAACAAAGTAAAAAAAACTTTTTGCAATACAATAAAACTGTTTCTCTTACATTTACTCTACAAAGACCATTTCTCTGATTCTTCTACAAACTTTCTTTTTCTTCTTTTAACATCTTCAGTATCATCACAAAAGCACCAAACAAACGAAATGGAATAAAAGACTCCCTTGACGGGGGTTATGGAGAAGGTGTCTATAGATAAGTAATAAGGTCGGGTTCACAATCATGAAAGGGTGAATGGTGAAATCACCAATTGGATTACATGACACGATTCATCATGGCTGAATTGCTATTAATTTAGATATAGTTATTATTAGAAAATTAGTGGTATGCCGTGTATGCGTAATTGTGGTATTTTAGGCTTGGTTCAGAACAGGAAACTACACAAATAACGGATTTTAAAAATTTTGAGACGCCAAAAATTTGAGGAATAATTCAATCGAATTTTATAGAAAAATGTTTCACAATCGGCAAAGAAAAGGATCACAATTCCTACATGAATTCGAAATATTAAGCTGGTTTGGTTTAAGGAGAAAACACCTGCAGCTGCGCCAGTCTCAGGATTTTTTTCTCTGATAATTCCTCAAAAAGAAGGATTCCAGTCGAATACTTTGTTGGAACAAGTGTTTTCTTTAAATCTCGTAAATATCTCTTCTTTAAATCTTGTATCTATTTTGTATGAATAGATGGATTTAACTTTTCTCTCTTGGCTTGACTTGACTTGAGCGTGTTCTGTAATTGTAAAACTTTTTTAGTCCAAATAATCCTCGGCTTACCTATTTGTCATCTTATCAAATTACACGAAAGCGATACATGTTCCAGCCATTCAAAAAAATCTAATTCAAACATGGAGAAATGCACACAAGTTGCTTGAATTATTTAAGTTTTTATATAAAATCCGGCGTCCAGGAATCTCCATTATATTCCTCCACTTCCGATTCCCGTGCACTTGATCTAGGCTGATGAACCAATCCAATCCACCTTGTTTAAAAAACGATCGAATCCGAACTGATGTAAAACAGAAAGAAAATTAATGATACGATCAGATGTGACGATTTTTTCTAGATAGTTTTTTATCTTCTCACAGTTGCATAATTAATACATTCCTTAACACATTTTCTTTCAAGTCCTTTAGTAAAGTAGTTTCGTTCAGTTCCGTTTCGCAGAATGAAGATAAGAAGAAGATAGATGATGTGCCGAAATGACTTCTCATTAGAATTTATTGCGGATTCGCTGTCACATTTTTAAACTTCCTCTTTACCTCGAACGAATACTCATTTCCTACTTTACAAAGGAAGTCTGCCAGAGAATTGGGAATACTCAATCGAATTCTGAAAATTGCGAAAAATGTTTTTCAACTCATCTACTCGTCGTTTTCCAATTTTAGTTTCACACTATTCATTTTGTAAAACAATTCAATATTCAACAACTTATTTAAAAGTGAAAATTATTAACTTCCGTTTTGAAAGCCTTTGCCAAAAAATTGAAAAATATTGCTAAAATACATGAACAAACGAGACATCAAATTACAGGATTTTTATTTTGGTCTTTGCAAACGACTTTAGCTAATTCTAATTCCAGGAAAAGGCCAATCAAGTAAAACCAAAGCCAATTGAAAAAATCTGTTAAATTCCCAATTCCTTTTGCCCCAACAAGTTATAAGCATTCTTCCTGCTTACAGGAGTACTTTTCCCACTTCCTGTGAATAACCTCCGAAGCTGTACCAATACCAAACCACACCACAAATTTTCCTGGAAATCCTGGCCATTGAAAAAGATTCACAAGTCATGCAAAGGAATTTCCCTTCTCTATTTTCGTTCTAGGCTGGAGCCAGATTACTGGAGCGTGAGTGAGCGAAAAATAGTTTTGGAAACTTTCAAAAATCCTCCAGAAAAGTTTTGATCGAATTCGGCAGTAAAAGGAAGTCAAAACTTTTTCCAAAATGTGAGGCGAATCGAGTGATACCGATACGATGTCATTTTGCTTTGATCTTTGACTTTTTTTCGCTTTACTTAAAAGTGTCTTCCTTCCATGGCTCCGAATTTTCACTTCTTCAAACAAAACCATACTGAAATGTGTTTGTAGTTTAGTTTGCAATGCAATGAAACGATATGACTATGACGCAATAAAAACTGGAATCAGATTGAATTCAACAGGGAAAATCATTTTTTCTCACAATCACAATCACACACGACCAGAACCAGAACCAGTTTCATAACGTAAGAATATATTGATGTGATTCTGGTTTCCCATTCTCAGATTTTTCTTTCATTTTATCAATGAGAAAAAAAATCATTGAAATTCTTCGGCGAAAGTAGTAGAAAAAGTGAGTGAATTAGTTCATATGAATCCATTGATAAGCTCACACCATTTGGACAGTATTGAACTCAATAAAAAAGGAGAAAAGTAGGTTAGGGAAGTTCCTTTCTTCAGAATTGTTTTGAAAGCCGAGAAATATGTTTTCCTCATTCCACATTCCAAAAATAGAGAGCCAAAATTACAAAGATCGGGGATGTGGATTGGATGTTATGAAATAATGAAATTATTCTATTATTTTCTATTAAAACGATTTATTGAATCAATTTAATCCATTGTCAAGAAAAAAGTGAGCCAAGTGAAAGGGGGAAAGAAGAAGAAGTTGAACTGTAAGTGAACTTTGCCAACTCGATCATATCGGCTTGTTTTAATCCAGAAAACTTTCGTGATAACTTGAGCTGAAGATATTTAGCTGGAAAGCTTAAAAGCTGTCATGGCCTAACAATTAGTGATATAATATGAGTTCAGCTACTTCCGTTTTACTAGATTCCGTTGAGCGAGTTTTGTGCTACTCGAATTGGTATTGAATCAGTCGATTTTCCAAAATTGAATGGAATGCTTTGAAGGAAGAAGCTAATAAGCCAAAATTCTATTTTTTCCTCGGATAAAATAAATTATGAAGAGTAAACAGCTTCCGTTAATATGGCACATTACTTCTTGCAAAAAGAGGTTTGGTCAGAATGTCAATCACATCACATGTCAATTCCAATCCATAAACGAAAAATCACGGTTTTTTTTTAAATTGTGGATTTAGCCTCCGTCGAGGACTTAATGAAAGAGAAAAGGAAGAAAACATTTTCATTTTCACAGGAAATTCATACTTTCTTCTCTCAATTTCTGTTTGACTTTTCCTCTTTCATTTCCCATTCACTTCCATTTCTCAGCGAAAGTCCTGATTTTTCTCCAGGACGTGGCTTAAAATGTGTGCTCATTTTAGATGCTATATGAAAATTGATGCTAATTTTATTTGATGACTGAAGGTACAAAGACTGGATGTGTTTGCTCATCATCATCATAATCATACCATCATCGTTCAACAATTCAAGTCTTTCTTGAGCAAGCTAAATCAGTCTGGGTCTGGGCACATGGAGACGCTTCTCCTCTCCTGTGATGTCTTCATCATTCAAATTAATTCAAGGCCATTATTAAAAAGAAAAGTCACGCTTTCAAAGGAAAGTCACGACTCACGAACAATGAATAAGACACGGACCTTAATGATGATGAAGACGAAGGTGAAGAAAAGCAGCCACTTCTCCTTTTTTGTTTTAAGATGAACGAACTTTTTTTTCTCCAGACTGTTCACTAGACGTAATACAATGAATGCATTTTGAAGAAGAAAATCATTCTTCGTGAAAGAAAGTTTTTACTGAATAACATCTGCCACCATCACCATCATCATTTCCGTTCTGAACGCATTGCCCGCATGTATTTTTGCATTTCTGTCTTTCCAACTCAACCTGAATTAAATCGAATGGAAACTTTTTAAAAACGTCTGCGAAGTTTCATTTTAATTCAGTTAAAAGTTTGAAGGAAAGTGTGAAGAATGAAATAAAAGTTTTGAAGAATTATGTTCGTCTACGAAAAGATATTTTTTCCAGGAATCCGTCTCCAGCAGTTCTTCAAGGACAGCCACATCAATTCATTCTTTCATGGAATGGAAAAGAAAGGCTCAAGTTAATTTCCAGGAGTCTTACCTTCCATTCTTCATCTCCATTTCGGGTCATTTCCCTCTGAATTGTGAATTGTCTGACAAGACAGAGTCTGGGATTCCTCAAGTGGAAGCAATAATCGTCGAATGATATATGTCAACGGAGTACTTACCTACCATCACAAACGTCAAGATATTCTTTCATTTCATTTCAGTTGGTGACGCTTTCAAGAGCATTTTCATATTTCCACTTTGAAGAGTTTTTTCCTTGGGTTTTTGACATGTCATGCATAACATAACATGTCTTTAAGTTTTTCGTGTGGCTTGGCTTGGCTTGGCTTTGGCATTCATGGTTCACTTGAGCCCAGTCTAAGTTCAAGAACTTTTTTTTCTCAACTTGTTTCAGAGTCAATTTCAAACATGAGAAGAGAACAAGCTGAAGGCTTTTTCCTTTTCTCAAAAATAGCTTGGAGTGAGGAAGAGTCAAATTCAAGAAAACTCGGAAAGAGTCATCCGTCATGTCTTTGCATTTGTATCAAGCTAGTCTTCGACTTCATTTTCCAAGAAAATTTCTTTACTACTGAAAGGAGTGAATTACTTCATCATGACAATTACGATGACAGGAAGCGTCAAAGAGCAATACAATCACAATCATACTCCCCCATTCCACTCGAGCCCATTATTGGTATTTTCTCTTAAAAGGATTAACTATCCAAGTCAAGTCAAACTCATGCCGAATTCCTTAGTTCGGATAAACAACTTCATTTTCTAAATTGACGAAATGGATCGTGCTTGTCATTTACACTCAATTTCCATTACAATTTAAAAATTCCGCTTTACTTTTGTTTGCCCTTCTGAGCTCATCATCATTGTCTTGTCATTAGAGCTATTTTATTGGGAAAGTCCTTGCAATTTACAATTACGCTTTTTGTACCATAAACGGAATGCGGAATGGAGACCACACGAAACGAGGCCAAAGGCCAATTGAAAATTGTTTCCCATTTGCATTAACGATTTACACGCTCATTTAATAAAATCAACAAAGCATCACATCAAATGACTATCACTTGACTTCGACTATTTACTTAAGTGAAATTACACTTTGGGAAAAATTGCTTTCACCATCATTGCCCGCCTTGTCTTTTAAAAGTGTAACCTGAGCGTGTTGCGTACTAAAATGGAATTTAAATGTGTCGAATACTTTTTTACATAACATTACATGAGTATCATTTTCATCACTTACACCAAAAAAATAAAGTTTTGTGATGGAGCTAAAAGCACTTTCAGAAAAAAAATTGTAATTGTCGACTTGACTCCAAGCCAAACTCGACACATCGACTCTTTTTCGATGTTGATAGTCGTCCTGTGGCTTGGTTTCGTGTTTCCCGTAGAGTAAGTGAGTCAAGCACTTTTCTTCGTTCTTCCAAAATACTATGTAACGTCTTTAACCCTGCTTTTCCGTCGTAGTTGTAGCTGTGGTCGTGGTAGTGGTGTCACTTATTTTAAATGACGGTTTATTTTTACGCTCTACGCTTTACGTTCCACGAAACATGAAACCAGTACCAAAGCGAGGTCTGGTATGGCCCTGCTTGTTTATTAACGTTTAAAACAAAGTGTAACAGGTTTAAAAGCTGAACTTTTTTCTCTTTTTTTTCTCATAAAAATAAATGGAAGCAACGAGCATGCATGAATGTACTTATGTTGGAAGTGCTGGAGGGAATTTCCAGGAGAAAATTTTCCCAAAATAATTCAACTCAAATTTTTTTCTCCACAACTTCTTTACATTCTTCTGGTATTTAATTTCAGTTTTCGTGACATGAGAATATATTTTTGAGCGTTTCTATTTTGACCTGGCGGCTTCGATGAATTGACTTGACTTCGACTTGTTTCAAGATATCGCGTATCCGTCCTCGTCTTGATTGTCTTTAAGTGATGCTAATGCTAAAAAGACTCTTTTCACCGTCTCACTCCAGGAAACATTTTTTATTTTGATCCGGCCCTACCATATCCAGAGAGAGTGAAAAAGGCAAAAGCAAAAGTCATTTCAGTTTCGAAAAGTGTAAATTTTTGTAAATTGATACTCAATTTGAGACACTTAATTCGACTCCTTTCAGTCCCATCCCATTTTTTTTGCTCCTTTGTGACATCATCATTCTAGCTCCTGCTTTTATGGTCGGCTCAGTTTACATAGGGAAAAGTGCTTTTAAAACTTATTTCATTTCACTCTATTTTTGAATTATCATCTTTTCCTCTCTTTCTCTACTAAATCGTAAGCGGAACAAGAATAATAGCTCAATTGAAATTGAAAAAAATGGGGGAGTAAATAAGTCCTTCTTATTGTGAGGGAGTCAAATGTCTTGCTTTCCTGTAGCGAAGAAAATGCGTTCTTAAAAGTGGAAAAATGAATGGATCCCCCACCTTTGGAGTTTGGAAGTCTCCCGCTTTTGGACGGGATAGGAGGGCAAATATGAATAAAACTAATGTGATACCTAAATGAAAACCGTTTTATTGGACAAAACGCTCGAAATTTATGAAAACCCCACATGCTTCATTTCAGATCGAATCGAAATCCAGCAGAGCCCGTTGGATGGGAGAAGGGAAGTGAACCAATATGAGTTCATTTATTACCTTCGTTTTTCGTTGTTCCCTAATGAAAATTAAATTGGCTAAATAGACACAGTAGCAATTGCATAAGACTCGAGAAAAGCTTAAATATCCAGCAGAGCAAGTTAGAGTGGAAGGAGTCCAGGATTGACTCATTTCCCAGCGTGGAAACTGGAAACACATTAAGAAGGCGATGGGGTATTAGAGAAAAATATGGGGTCTTACAAGAGGTCCTTTACCTTCACTTTCATTCACGTGGCGTGCCATTATGGCGGCATGAGGTATTTATGCGTGTGCAGCTTCCAGTCCATGTCCAGTCCAGTGTAAAGGAAAGAAGAGTTTCCCAAGTGGAATGTAATTCCAATTTTGTGCTTCAAGAGCCCATCGAGTATTTAGATTGTCCACGTTAATGAGGAAATGCGTACTCATTCACACTCACAAGCTTCTCGAGGTGTGGACTTTTCCTTCTTCGTTGGTTTTGGTTATGGAGGCAATCAATACTCGATATTAACTTCCTTCTTCTTTTGATAAATTTAAAACAGTAATAATTACAAGGCAAAAAACTCAACACAATTTCTTTTGGTCTTTTAATTTTTCAAAAAGAATTATGCCTCCTCCCCTCCTAACCGACTGGAACTCGAAACAATATTTTTAGTGAAATTCAAAACCAGCCCAGAAGAAGAAGAATAGTGTTGCTTACATCTACAGTTACTGTTACAGTTACAATGTTCAGCATAATAATATTTTTTTAGGTTTAGGTTGATGATGGTTTTGCCTGGGAAAGCATAATTTATTGCGGCAGTATGGTGGCAGTAAATGCACAGCACAATGCGTTTTAATTTATGAGCTTTCCCAGATGGATCTCCGCCTTATTTCGTGCTGGAGAGAAGATACGCCCAGTTCCATTTCCCCATCATCAACGAACATCATCAGGCCAGACCAAGCGATGCCTTTTGGAGTAGGATCTCTCCAAAACACTCACTTTCATTCATTCACTTTTCTAAAAATGGAATGGAAATTAG
>JAHZMX010005424.1:0-15403 GCA_027743895.1 Seira musarum
TGGAACATGATGGGCAACAGTATCAACAAGACATTATAACAGGATGCCAAAGACAGCATTTAACCCTTTACTCAGCTACGTCCTTATCGCTGTTTTAACTGCACTAGTTTGTGTTCTCTATAAAACCATTAATGTACGATTGACTCGCGAATTAACCTAACCAAGTTAGCCTATGGTAGTTTCCTGTTTTCTTTCCACGCACAATAAGTATTGCATTTTGCTTAGCCTATTTACAATCTGCAACTATCCATTGGATAAAACAATGAATTGAAGCAAAAAGGCTGAAAATAAGACATTTTTGGTTTTGGTATTTTGGATATCTTTATAAGTGTTATATCATGCTTAAAAAGGAGCCTAAAATGGTACCAGTGATGGCGCCATAGGTTTTTGTTCTTTCCGTTAGAAACCGGACGCGACTGCAGCTGTATGCCGTCTAACCACCAATGACAATGACTTGCCAACAATTAGACGGTAAGTACTCCATTATTCGTGATATACTTATATTACTATTACTACATATTATAAGGTATAAGCAATTATATGTACATAGGTATGCATGTTTGTAGACACTGAGCTGGATGGGATGAAACAAAGTCGTAAACAACAAAAACCACAAATAGGTTGAAAAATATTAATATGTAGCTATAGACGTTTTAATTAAATGCCATCAATATCTTGCCGGCAACTTCTTCTTTCTAAGACTATATAATTACGTAATCAGTTTTTTTAAGTAATATGGAAGCTTTCGTAAAATGACAGTTACACATTTAATTTAGTTGCTGTGCTTTTTTCATAATTGTGGGTATTTTTATCTAGTGGTTGCGCACTAGAAAACCATATTAAATTGAACACATTCGTGGACATACCAATACGCCTTTATTTTCCAAACTTTCTGAATTGAACCAACTTCAGTCATAAAAATGAAATCTAACGAACTGTTTGTACTACTTGCGAACACATTCAGCGTGTATGCCGGTACTCCTTTGAACTTTGGTTTTGTGCAAAATCTTAAGGATCCAATTCTGAAGTTTAAAATACGAGGATTACGTCCATATCTTTCCGCATTTGCTATTTTCATCGTATTCTGCCATAGTAGCAGTCTGGTTGGTTCTCTCCCAGTCAACGTGCCCATTTATATGAACAACGGCGACTTTCTTCGTCTTACATTTCACTTTGGCTGGAGTTTATCTTCGTTCCTTATGGTTTATCAGCACGTTACTTACTGGATTACGCGCTATGAGACCGTCCAACTGGTCCATGGAATATCTGTGTTCTGCATGAAATGCGAAAATCGTATAAATCAAATGAAACGTATAAATTTATTTGAATGTTATAATAGGTAAAATAAGTACGGATTTTATTTTATGCCTCCAGGATATCATAAACACTACCTCTATGAAAAATCAAGGAAACTTCGTATTCGAATACTGCTTGTCTTTTGCATCAACACGATTTTCACCATGCTCTTCGTTGGCGTTGCAGTATTCTATTTATTTCGAAAGGATTTATTTCACTTTGGCTCGCATCTATATAGAACATTGAAAAGTTTTTCCAATATTCCGGATTGGGTTTCCTTTTCTATATCCACCATTCCAGACATGTGGTTTATGCTCTGGCCTTGGAGTGCATTCATTCTGCACATGTACGTGAACCTCTTGTATCTCCAAACATTCTCAAACACGACCCAGTTCTTATGCAACCACAATGCAGTTTCCATTACATCAGCGGTACAGACTTACTCAGAGTTACGAATATTGACTAGGATTTACAACAATTCGTATGGGATCTATTTTCTGGCACCTATGCAGTGGGGACTTGGCATGATTACAGTTCTTGGTGTAGTCGTTGTTATTAAATTGTCTCATCTGAAGAACTTTCTTGTGACAACAATCGGGCTCATGGCTTTATGTTTCTGCGGCGTGACTCTCTTTCTTCTCGCTCACTTTGCCGGTCAAGTTCACACTGACAGTTTGAATGTAAAGAGACTTCTTCTTCGAGGCCATTTTATGTCTATGGGCAGACCAAAAATCGGAACATGTAGGCATTCGAAAACGTACATTATTAGAGTTTTAGCAGCAATTTACACCGAAGCTGTTACAAGTGGGAGTTTCTTCCAGATTAAGAAGATCACATCTTTTACCATCCTAGGATTGCTGGCAAATGTTTCCGGCTCTGTGCTTATTTCAGTTTCTGATTTCTGAAAATGATAATATTTCTTTAATCATATTGGTATACTTCACTGCTGCTTTATTGGTTTTCGGAAAATGCGTTTGGAAATTATATTTTTGTGGTAATGTAGTTTATGGTTACACATAGCTTTACTAAACTACCAGCTACCTACCCGCGCACATTGGAATATGAACATTTTTCTATTCGAGCTATAGGTCAACTAATTCATGTGGTATAATTCAAAATGCATAAAAAATGCTGAAATTCTTATTCTGCTTCAAAAACCTGTAATGACATAATAAAACATTCTTTGCAACAACATGAAGGGTATACTTATTGCATAACAATAATTAAATATGCAACAAAATGATAAAGCCATGTCTCAACCGAATCTACCAATATGGAATTGTAGGAAGTCACAAACATCCAAGCACTCCTTACCTTAATTGTCCCCCTGTAGCTTGTCCCCACTGATGAGCGTTTGCTGAATTTTCTATATAAGGAATTCAGCACACACTCATCAATGGTTTATCCCATATTAATTTACGACTTAAACACCTTTTCAAACTACTTGTGTTGAGATATTGAGTGTCTGAAAAAGAACCGTTTATTTAGCTTTTTTTATAGTAATGAATGTGGTACAAAAAGTTTCTGTTATATCGGGGGAGTCGGTAGTCGGTGGCCACAGGCATGTTGGGCATGATTCTCACGAAATTTGCAAAATTTTGTTTTATGGTTGCAAGTTGCATTTGGTTTGTTTCACTGACACTTTGCACATTTTATTACAAATCCTAAAAAACGCGTATCCTGAAAGCTGCAAAATAGTTGCACTGCAGAAAAGTTTATCTAGTTTTAAGGGCAATAAGCGGTGAGCAAAAGTGCAAATATGTGCACTAAAATATTTTTATTGCGTTCGTCGAGCTTTTTGCTCGCAAGTCTGGTTTATGATGTTATTTAATTATATAAAGAGACTTACGTGCACGAGAACTAGAACTACTCATGCATTCAAAATGAGCACGGAAATGAGAAAACAAAAGCACAAATTTGCACTCTAGAATATTCATGATAACTGAAAGGCATATATCATGACAAACTGATAACTGCAAGCTCTATAGTTCCGAATAGTTCCTGATAGAAAAATGATGAAAATTTGTGCGAAAAATCGTGATCTCTTTACGACTACAGCAATAAGAGTTAGCTTATCACTGCATTTATCACGAAATTACTCTTCCTTATCAAAAGTCACCAGGAGAGTTCAACAGCAATTTTTAATAAAGGACCTAGGTTGGTCGATTTTTTCTTAGTTTCTGAAATTGTGCTCAAAGCGAACTTATTGTTATCTCAGTTCTTTTGGATGCGTAATAGACGGGTGCTCAATATGCGCTCTTTTGGCTTCCTCAATAGCTTCATGACGGTGACGACACGACAGTCTAAAAAATTGTATCACTGTTCGGCACAAAAATGCTTTATTTAGAAATATGAAATTCAAAGACATTTGGCTTTTCAACACAGTGCGTGAATTTAGTTTTTCAACAGTATGACCTTGCTTGATGCCGATGCCCTCTTTAAATGTTTTTGCATTCTAATTCACATGACAAAATTTCTCAAATTTATCGGAATTGAATCTACCTCAGAAGATATTGGTAAAAGTATGATATCAAACCACAAAGCATCTAGTTTCTGCTTTCCTTTCCTTTTGTTCATGATATTACCGTTTACACAAAAATCTGAGAAGACGGACATAGTGGTATACACACAAAGACCTAGCTGCATCTACTTATAGCAAAATTTTACAACCATCACCATTACGCTAAATTGAAATAGCTTTGCGAAGCGAAACCTTTAATTCTCTTATGATAGCTGCAGACTGCTGCTCTTTTTTTGTCACAAAGTCAAAACAATATATTTTGGAAAAAACTACCATCACTTGTTTGCGACTTGCACCCAGTAATTGTCATCAGTACAAATTTAAAATTTATCTTTAATTTGTCATGAATGAACAATGAACATTATCATTGGTACACTCGATATTATGCATGTGAATTTAGAATTGTTTTTGTAACTGATTTTTGAATTACCAGTGTCACTTCCAAAATGTGTGTTCTTATGACATCATAATAGCAACTACTATAATAGCAATAGGTGTAAGCTTATGGGTGCATGTTTATTTGTAACATGCTCGTATACACAGAATGCACGCGTGATTTCGATTGCAATACCTTAACTGATAATGCGTTGCCATTTTGAAACAAGTGGTGCATACCCCGACTCAAATCGTAATGGCATTGCTGTGTAGTTCATTAGATTCTGAATTGTACCTTGACAAGTACTTATAGTACTTTGGGTTAAGCATGTTCATATTTCAAAAATAAAATATGAATCTTGAGGAAGATGGTGAGTTTGATTAGTCATGCAATAAGCGATATACATATATTGATATATACATATATGTATGGTTAAGAAAGTAAAATGAGAGCATGGCTCGTCATATTCGTGAGCAAAAACGAGCAAAACTTTGTCGGAAGGAAATCTTTGTGACACCGGCGACTACATAATATGTTTGGGGTGGAAAATGAGGTTGAGTATATAAAAGCAAGAGTGGATTTTGCTTGGTGCCATAAGTTCTTTTCGCATGTAAGTATCAACAAAATCTAAGTAAGTAGATGAAAATTAAGGGATTTTTTAAAACTAAAAATTTACTGAAAAGATGAAGCCAATTTTGGTAAGTTTTTTTTTCTCAGACCGAGATTAAGAATGAAGTCGGGGATTTAAAAACGATTTTTCGCATGCGTTTAGGTGTTGACTACACTGTTTGCGGCCACGTCCGCAGGTAACATAGCGTTTAGTGGAGCTCCTCACTCAGCTGGAGTGGTTGCAGGTTTCTCAAGTGGTAATGCTGGTTATTCCGGTGGTGGGTATCAGGGAAATGTGGGAACAAACAATGGTGGACTATCGGGAGGAGGGATTGGTGGATTTGGGGGAGGATTTAATCACGTCGGCGCTGGATTCGGTGGTGGTGGAGGAGGAGTATTAGATGGAGGGTTTGCTGGAAATGTTGGTGGGGGGCAGATTCGAAAATTTGTCAGCGTTCATGTTGGACCTGATGAGGTAAGTCGAAATGTAAAATTAAATGCGGTTTTCCAAATTTTGAACCTGCACATTTGATTTTTTATTTAGCCACAGATTACTCAAACAAAAGTAATTAGGGCCGGCGGACCTCCAGGTGAGAATCTATAAACCGCTTGAATGAAATAAAAAAACTGCAAAAATTGGCAAGCTAAACTCAACGAATGCATTATCTGAAATTGTTTCTAGATAAGCACGTTAATATAATTTTCGTCAAAGCCCCATCTTCTGCCAGTCAACAAAACACAGAGGTTATTTTACCTGAACAACCTCAACAAAAAACTTTGGTAACAATTTTCATTTCAACTAATTTTTAACTTTTTACTTTTATGATTGAAAAAATCTAAGTAAATAATGCCAATAATGCACATGTTATTGCAGGTATACGTTTTGGTAAAAAAGCAAGGTAGCTACGCACATTCTCTACTACAATGCTTAGCTCAAGAATTTTGAGTATAACTACTATAGTAAACGCGTGGGTTTTTTTTAGAATCGACTAGCAGCGTACGTGTTCGAGGTCCTGCACCAACACGGGCAAGTAAACCGGAAGTTTACTTCATTCGTTACAAAGATGGACAATCACCTACTGGTCTCGGCGTTGGATCTGCCATTGGTGGGGATGCTAGTAGTCTTAATCATGGTCCCGCTTATGGAGCTCCGTCCCAAGGACCAGTTGGGTTAGTAAATGGAGGATATTAGACTTCTCCACGAAAATTTGCATCGAATTACCGAAATCGACTGACATCATTCCTGATCTATAATTGCGCTACCATAAAAATGTTCGCCGTTCTTCTTTTTTCAACTTTTTTCTAGCTCATATGCGTTTTTGTATATATGTACTTTTTTATGCGACCAGTGAT
The DNA here is from genome assembly GCA_027743895.1 of Seira musarum. Lineage (NCBI taxonomy): Eukaryota > Metazoa > Arthropoda > Collembola > Entomobryomorpha > Entomobryidae > Seira > Seira musarum. The sequence goes on from JAHZMX010005424.1 coordinate 6,156, forward strand.
TACATTTAAGTGTCTTTTTACGAAGTCAGATTGAGCTTGTTAAGGTTTGAGAGATGTACCTTGAATTGAAACATATTACTTCGTTATTTTTTAACCAATTAAAAGTGTACATTTGTATTTTTACCATTTATTTTTTGCTATGTGATGTGTTGAAAAATTGGCAATAAATACCTACTTCTAGCAAGTTCATTGCCATTACTAGCATCATTTTACCGGAAATTATTTTTAAAAAGTATTTTAAATTGCAACTTTTACGAAACTGTGATGATTTCAAATTCCAATCGTTGTACTGTTTTGCATTGATATCAGCCTGATGATTTGTTTTTAAACTTACATGCCACGGCAAGATTAAGGTTGTTTTGGTTGGGTGCATCGCTATTACTAAAACAAATAGGATCACTTTTGGGTACTATGCAGATATGCTGAATGAGTTTCTCACAGAAAGGCTTTTATTGCAGCGAATTTGTTTCCAAACAACGGGCACATTATGTGAATCTAGCACGAAACAACTTGCCGGAGACTATGTCCATAAGATATATTGAAACCAGTACTACATCGCAGTTGTTTCTGTCTTAGAGCAACTTGTTGAAATTTTTGTCACCCAGATCTATCATCAATCTCATAACTTATGATTTATAAACATCGTTGTCACGCTTCTAAGGGCGTGTTAGCTCCTAATGCTGCCAGTTCAAAAACCTATGGAGTCAAGCGCACGACCCAGGTAGCAGCGTAGGTTTGAGTATTATAGTAAGTGTACGTTATTGCTGAATACCACAAAAGTTTTATTTTGTGGTAAAAATCGGAAAGCAAGACTGACAAGCGACAGCGACAGTTCTTAATTAGTACATATCTATACTATACATGTAAAATATTAACTGTAAATTTTTTATGAAATATTTGTGATCTTTGATTGTCTTTTTGAAAGGAAATGCGCTAGCAAATGTAGATCATAAGTGCTCAGTTTTTAGCATCTCGAAAAGGAACTTTAGGAAGGACTTAATGCAAAAAGTTCAAAACCCTATGGAGTCAAGCGCACGACCCAGGTAGCAGCGTAGGTTTGAGTATTATAGTAAGTGTACGTCATTGCTGAATACCACAAAAGTTTTATTTTGTGGTAAAAATCGGAAAGCAAGACTGACATGCGACAGCGACAGTTCTTAATTAGTTCATATCTATACTATACATGTAAAATATTAACTGTAAATTTTTAATGAAATATTTGTGATCTTTGATTGTCTTTTTGAAAGGAAATTGAAAATGCGCTAGCAAATGTAGATCATAAGTGCTCAGTTTTTAGCATCTCGAAAAGGAACTTCAGGAAGGACTTAATGCAAATAAAAAATTTGACTGATGTTTGGCGTATCGTACCGATGAGATGATTGTGACTACAAGACGGAATGACGCTCTGTTACGAACAGAATGATGTACACAGCAAATAAGGTGCACTGCCAGTGGCAGCGACAAGCGATGTAGGAAGGATGCAGGTTTTTCCATCTTAGTTTATGACGTTTGCCACATTAAAAACATTCGAGGCGACAACCAAAGCGTTTAGCCATACGAACATTAGACATACCTACACAATCTTACATAATCAGGAACGGTGTTTGGTAACAGTATATTAGTCAAATCGTACTTGTCATTATCAAACGTTTTTTTTGCAGCTGCGAGACATTGAATACCTATGATTATCATATAATTAGATATGATGACTCATCTGCATCATTAATGTGAGACATGGTTTCATCGTTTGGATGCACTTCAAAATCCACGGCGAGAACGGAAGTGATAAGAAGCTTTTACGCAATAATAATGATGAGTATCCTATCAATTATTTTTTCTTAGTTAATTATTTTTTGTGTGGTGTTTAGTTTAGGTAGTACTTATGTATGGATTATTCAATGAGATAAGAAGCTTTTACGCAATAATAATGATGAGTATCCTATCAATTATTTTTTCTTAGTTAATTATTTTTTGTGTGGTGTTTAGTTTAGGTAGTACTTATGTATGGATGATTCAATGCAAAGCAATTTGTTGGGAGCAGGAAAAAGGAAATGTTAGCGGTGACAGTCATTTAGCCAGATAGCTTTTGATTTTACTTTGTCAATGCAAAATATTATTTTTTTTAATGTATTGTGAGCGCTGCCAATTTTTTTTATTACCACTTTTACTTTTTTGTTTTAAGTCATGATCTTTTATGACCCTAAAAATTCCCCTGGGTTCAAGCTTTGAGTCATGCCAAGAGAACAAAAACAGATCAGTATCCTGAGCAGTTCCTATGCCATTTTCCTTTCATGCGGTGACTTCAACCGTTATTACTAGTAATAGGGGAATCGCTCGGATAAAATGGAAAAGTCTGCCAATAAATGAGATCTATTCTTGCATGAGATGAAAAAATTGTGCCAACTTTAAGTTTGGCGTTTTCTTTGTATCTGCTAGCATTATTATTATGAGTACCACTCCGGTTTGTATAAAACATGGTCTTATTTTCATACGCAAATATATACTAGATCCACTAAATTTGAAAATCTTATTTTTTATAGTAGTAATGCGCAAAAATATACCATACAAAAAAGCATAAGAATTTTTTAGAAACGGAATTCTCTTGTAATGTACCAAAACACTTCTTCCTAAGTGATTGGGCAAAAAAATCAAACGTTAATTATTTAGACATTTGAACAGGCATTGCTTAAAAATCACAATATTTTAATCTCACTCACAAGTAAGGTACACATAAAGTATCCTGAAAAATTAATTGCACAATGTCTGTCTAGGTCAATTTAAGGTCGCTGATTACAATGGTGATGACGACAGGTCTGCTTGGGGCCTTACTTTTGAGTAATCTGGACTTTAATATATAAAGGAAGGCATTCGAGGTCGAAAATCAGTACAAAGCACATACTTTTGGGTTCTGAAAATTTCACTAATCATTGGCATTTAATCAAACGGCGCCACGGTGGCAAACAGGCAAACTAATTTCCCGAAATTGAAGTTCCTTTGAGGTCAATCGGTGACCTTGTTTGAGAGTAATCGATCGGGCAGACGGTCACATCAATATCTCAATACTCGCTTAGCTTAGCTCAGCTACGTAATAATCGCTTCCCTATGATCAGCTACGTCATAATAGTAGCATTTTCTTCGTGGGTGCATTGATCAAAAGTTGAGGTCGAAGGTCATGTTTTGTTTAATTTAAGTGTGGTAGCGGAATAAACGGCAACTAAATTTAGACAGCCATAAACAGGTTGTTCATTAGTTTCATTGCATTTATGTAGCAAAAAAACCAGTTGCAGTCTGCTTTTTTACGATACTTTTTTTAAAAGCTGAAACGTTGTTATGTAGTATATTGTAAAGAAATTAGAATTAAAAATTAGTTCTTTAAATAATAGTAATGATTTCTACACCGAATGAACGCTAAATTTAGTCTGAGAAGCTTTGATTTGATAACCATTTCTTCCACTTTGAAACCAATTAAGTATATATTCACCTACCTGGTCATTAGGCCATTGTCTTTTCCGTCTCATCTTAAATTTTCGAAATGTTTTTGTACTTCACTGTAGAGTTTTGAAAAACACTCTACGAGCGTGACGATAAAATGTTGATGATTCGAGACTTCGATAATCATATTTTCTGGCGAGAGCCGGCGTTCATCAATGATGCGAAATGGTAAAAACTAAAAATGAAAGGGAGGAAGAGGCCATTGGATATTTCCGCATCTTCTTGTTTCTGTTTATTTTATTTTTTATAAAGTAGCGATATAATTACGGATAAACTTTATTTCACGTTCACGAATGTCCTAACGCTATGTTACAACTGCTATTTGAATTTGAATGTTAGTTCATACATTTGTGAAAAATGAAATTTGTTTTCTTCATTTTTTGTCCTTTGGACTTTCAGCTAGCAATGAAATTAGTACCTACTAATTATTAAATGAAGTTCATAAAACTATTTAGAAGATAACAGCATATGTTTCAAATCAAAAATGCGTGGAAAAGTGAGCCTTTTTCACTATAAAAGAATCGCACTTCTGTCAAACTTTTGTCAGTCACAAGTTTCGTTACGTAATTCATAAACGGAGTGCAAGATTGTAAAAATGAAATCTTTAATGGTAAGAAATACATATAAACAGGGGAATGCTTTTCAATGCGTTCACTGTAACTTTTAAATTTTACTCATTCGCCTGTTGTTGCACCCACAGATATTTGCTTCATGCGCCGCTGTTACATCGGCAGGCTTGGTAGGATTTAGTAGTGGGAACAACCGTGGCCTACTACTTTACCCAGCTCCAGCCTCATCTGAAGGTGGCAGTTTTTCAACAAAAGGAGGAAGATACAGTAGTGATTTCAATGCATTAGGAAGCAGCGGGGGCTTTACTGGAGTTCAATCAAGCTTTGGAACCGGACTCAGTAACTTGGAAAATGGTGCTGACAGACACCGAGGTGGTCAAGAAGGACAACAAGGCGGGCATGTAAAGAAATTTATCTCAGTTCACGTTGCCCCAGAAGAAGAAACTCCAAGGGAACCTCGCATCATCCGTGCAGGAGGACCACCAGACACGCACTACAATATTATTTTTGTTAAAGCCCCATCAAGTGGAAATCAACAGAAAACTGAAGTTGTGCTTCCGGAGCCACCAAAACAAAAGACTCTGGTAATGAGAAGTTTTGACAAGCTACTAAGCAAGTTTTGATGAAGTCAAAGCACGATGGATTTGTTGGCAAAAATTTCAGGGGTAAATTAATACTTTCTTCTCATTTTGAAGGTGTACGTCTTAATCAAGCGTCCTGACGAAAACAAAGAAAACGTAAAAATCACCAAGCCAAAACCAACAAAACCATCCAAGCCAGAAGTTTACTTTATCCGTTACAAAGCCGACAGTGGAATTTCTCAAGAAAATGGGAACGGACCTAGGAATAATGGCAGGGGGTTCGGCTCTGGAGTGGGAGACTCTGATGAAAACGGTAACTTTCAAGATTCCTCGTATGGACCACAAAATGGTTTTGAATTTTAACAAAGCATTTAATTTCGCGGAGACTACTATTTAAAATGTTTATTTTGTGGAGCTCAGAATAATGTTAACCATGAAAATGTTTATTGTTGAATTTTTTAATAAATTAAAATTAAAGTATAGCAGATGGTAATTATAGCTAGTACTTCAGAATCAAGTCTTTTCAATACGACCATGACCAATGGTTAGAGATGTACATGCCTAAGGTACACCACCCACCACACAATGATCAGTTGATAAACAACTTGAAACAGAAAAGGAAAGTTTCGAGTTGCCGATAGTTTCCATCACGATAGATATCATTATGGCAAGTATATCAGTCTTGGTATATCCTTATCTTCGTTGATCCCCTGTTAATGCAGTCGTCCGAATTCTCGTACATGTAGACTTAAATTATCAGTATTCTAAAGGGATGACGCAACTTTGTCCATAGTAATGGAAATTCATTTGGAGCCATCCATTCATTACATTGATATGTCTCTGACGTATAAAGCTTTTCCAGGCTTTCCTATTTTCACTAAGCCTGTTATAGAAGCCGGTGTCAAGCAAAGCAATGAAAGACAGACGCTGACAAAGCCTATGTTTGGCCTTTATTTGATACAAAATATCTTGTCTAATAAGGCCGCTAAAAAACCTTAGTTGCGTAGCCAAACCTGATGAAGAATTTCTGAAAGAGCCGGTTGCAAAAATGCAGTCATTCAGAAAAAATTCTGTCAGTTCTAAAAGTTTACTAGTAGCATAATTTAAATTAGTTTGCGGTTTTTAACAGCGTCAGGCAGCGAATCAATAGAAAAGGACAGAACCGGCGAATGAAGCGAGTCGAAAATTTACCTGTTAGGATATCATTTTAAACAAAATAAAACATTTTGAATTATTTAATTAAAAAATGAAGAAAATCAGCTTTGTACCGAACCGACCCCTGGTCCGATGGACTCAGGAGACTTGTCTCCAGGTAAAAATATTTACGGTAGGCCCCTGTAAAGACTTTGGATAGCTTTTGTCCTCACCACGAAAAGATCCACACAGACGGACTCATCAAAGTCAACACTGCAACTGCCTGAAAGTTCACCTTCGTACTGATTATAGTGACAGTCATACTCGATTTCTCTAAAAACTGCACATCTTAGGCTGTATTTATTACTAGTACAGGATCAAGTAATAATAGGAAAAAATGATTTCTGACTACATACTGAAAATGGGGAAAACTTTGATGAAACAGTAAACGACCAAGCAACATTCAGTTATCCACTGATAGTTTAAGAAACTACTTTAGTATACTCCACCGTTGCAAGAAGGTAAGCTGGGCTAATTAATGAAACTGGCAATAACTGCAACTAAAGCACACTGAAACCGATCCGTTGCTTTTTATTCCTAAGCAGATGTCATGAGTCACGAGGAGTGCACATTTGAATGTATATAAGGCGTCCCCGACGATGAGATATTAACAGGCTTACATGTTCCATTCGATTAAAAATATAATGTCCTGTACAGTTTTACAAGCTTTCGAATGAGTTATTGCAAGAAAATTTTTTTTTGATCATGTCTTTAGAAGTTGACATATTTCGATGAAAAATAATGTACCTACGTGTCATCCTCAGTTAGACTTGTTTTCAATTTAAGGTCAATCAGTGGCATCTTTAAAAAGTTATCGCATTCGTCGACAGAGAGCCATGCTATGGTAAAAATCAATACTAACTTCTCTTTGCTCAGCAACGAAAAAATAAATCAATGAAAAAAATCCCGATTCTGGAAAGTCATGAGTCTTGAATCGTGCCTGTCCTTTTCATGTCTTTGTACGTGTACTGAATATTTTCTACACCTCCTTCCCAAATTACTTTAACACCAATATAATGAGTTTTCGATTCGATCTATTAATGGAATAAAATGAGAAACATTTTAAAAGCCCTCCACAATTAAAACCATTATCAGTGGGTCGTTCTTGCCAGGAAGGTAACTTTCTGTCTGGGTTTGTTGAAATGAATCTCCCATACGTGACTTGTAAATTTTCAGGCATTTTTCTAAACTCCTCAGCGGTATCCCCTACATGTCTATATAAAACTGTTTTACAATCCACAAGAGGCTTGTTTTACAATCCACATTTATTTTTGCTCAACTCCTTTCCATCCGTTCGTTGAAAATTGAGACTGACGGCAATTGCCTTTTTCACTAAATACATTTCTCTCACTTCTTACGCACAGAGCAAAATGTTGCCATGGATATACCGATACGACACTCACTTCATTTCGGTTCAAGAAGCAGTCTAACAAAATCTTTTTGTCATTTCCTTCATACCTAAAGTACCTCAATGGTGGGGCAATTTTTTAAAATGAAATCTACCTTCAGGTTTGTTTATGTATCATCAGTACATCGCCCAGGTAGTTTTTGTCTAAGCAATTGCGATTACCGATTGCTCCATCCTTACTCGCGGTACCGTGATCGTTTTACAGAATTATGAGACCTGTTATTTCTTTGTAACTGTATGCCTAATAGTATCAAACTTCAACGTCTAAGATGCTGCCGGAAAAAGTGCAGAGGTTCTCTAATAAATATTTTTACGATGGGTTGCTAAGATTATTTTAACGTTAGGTCGCTAGGAAATTCAAGAGTTTCGCCTATTACTAAAAAAAGAACATTTGCGTACTTCTGGAGACTGGAGTAAATGCACAAAATGTTCTTTACTGTTTCTTTTTACACTCGTTTAGGATACCTTTGGGACGCTACAAGGTACATTACATACATGTTGAATATTAGGATCATCGATATTACGGTCGTACCAATGAAATCCTTCAACTTTTCTCTAAGAAACCCGCATGACCCTGCAATAACAGCAATAATTAGGTTCTAATTTTTGTTGAACCCGACCAAACTGTTAGTTTGTATCTAACTAGAAATGCTTAAATNCTGTTTCCTTTTACACTCGTTTAGGATACCTTTGGGACGCTACAAGGTACATTACATACATGTTGAATATTAGGATCATCGATATTACGGTCGTACCAATGAAATCCTTCAACTTTTCTCTAAGAAACCCGCATGACCCTGCAATAACAGCAATAATTAGGTTCTAATTTTTGTTGAACCCGACCAAACTGTTAGTTTGTATCTAACTAGAAATGCTTAAATTATTTCCCTTGTGGCCAAAACCTTTTTTTTAGTTCAACCAAGAAATTTCTTGAACAAGTACACACACCCTTTACAGATGTAGATGTAATGGTAGGTTCCCCAAAGATCAATCTTACTTTCGAATGGTACGGTTCAACAATTTACGTTTGATTAAGAATTTCTCTCTCCTTTGAACCTTGCCAGAAAGAAAGAAAGAAAGAAAGAAACACTACTAAATATTTTCTTTCCTGGTCCTTTTCGTTGTAGCATTGTATAGTATAGAAATGATTTTAAGAAGACAAAAATTGTAAAACCAGTGCCTCTAACGTAATCCAATTTTAGCCTTGGTAAAGGAACAAAAGTAGAAAAAGTATACAAAAAAAGAAGAAGATCTGGAATAGAAAAACTGGTCCAGAGTTTCTCTAGTTGTCACTTGGGTTTCTCATTATTTGGGTTAAGAATGTTGACAAGCATCAATGTGCACACTAGGTTAAGTAGACAATGCATGTATTTCTTTTTTCGGGCATGTATCTATGTTCCAGAAATAAACTTTCTGCACAATTGAAAAGGGGAAATAAAATGGAACCCAACCCACACTGAAAAATAAATGGTTTCGTGAATCTTAAGCATAAAACGATTCTTGGTTTAGCTAGGATTTGTGTCCATTTCGGAGTGATTTATTGGATGTGACTATCCGCAAGGTACATCGGTATGAAGGGACAGCCATCGCCATCACAAGAGAAAAAATGACTTCTAGAACCACGAAGAAGAGGATATATGTAATAGTTTTTGTCTCTCTCTTACAATAGCTTATATAAGCTTAGACTTTTAACAACCAGTTTAATTATGATATAATTTAAAATTGTAAAACTGTATTACTTAGTGCATTCAAAAGAGTCGGGACCAAGGTTTGAAAAATTACTGTGGAATTGGATGCGCGTGCCTTGATTCTGTCTGGGTAACGGATTCCTATTACTTAAATGTATCCTATTATTGTACACGTGAACCCTTAACCTTTCTTTTGTGGACAATTGTATTCCTCGTTGCGTACATATTTGTCGACCAACACATTATTACGTAGCTGAGCGTAGCTAAGCGAGTATTGAGATTGACGTGACCGTCTGTCCGTCTGTCTGTCCGATCG
>JAHZMX010005425.1:0-12407 GCA_027743895.1 Seira musarum
ACTTGCGTTGTAAGTGCCGAAAGATTTGTTATGTACAAATGTACTGAACAAATAAAAAAATGAAGTGAGTAGCATAAGACGGGTCAGAGGAGGTTAGAGGTCTCCAAATAATCAAATAAAGGGTCACCACAACTAACTGCTTACATGGCATTGCTTAGACTGATTAAAACTGATATGATATGATATGATATGCATTTTATATATTTTTTTTACTGATGCCAAGCTAAATTAAGGAATGTTCCACTTTTTCTCCTAACTTTAGTTGCGTATGTATAGCTGTGAGAGTGATGGATGTGGTTTGGTTTACATAAGAAGATGAAGAAAAAAAATTCAAGGCGAAAGAAGAAATTTTTGTTTATCTCTTGTGTTATGTTCGTTGATTAATAGGTGAATAGGTTGATGAACGTTTGGAACATACCCAGTCCAGCAATTTGTGGTGGAGGACGCCAACTGACACGAGCTCTTGTTTGCCCGTAGATGACTTGTACTCTTTGGGGAGGTGCCATTGGGATGGGGATTGGTTGCAGATCTGGATGCACTACCATTATCCGAGTGCATGGCTGATGCACCTTTGCAACGTCGTAGAGATTCTGGTAATAACTGTCTTGAGCGACATTGTACTCTTCAATTACGATGCTTTGACCAGTAGTCCAGTAGAATATCCCGTTGTAGTAGGCAATTGAGATGGCATCCTCGAATTGCGGACTTTGAGTATTCCGGCGAATAATCAGTGACGTCCCTGACGAAAACAAAAATTGAATGATTTTTAAATTTACGTTGTTCGAAATAGTTTTAGACCCAAAAAACTCTCGTCTAAAATTTATATTACCCGTCAGGGGAGACTGAAAGAACAGTGTTCCTTCCCCGATGTACCACCAAGATTCTGTAGTTAATCGAGTCTACAACAAAAGGTCCTAGATCCTGTTCCTCAATCACTGGAATGGGATAAGGACGATTGGCGAATTCCATTGAAGGTGGCATCAAATCCAATTTGAACAGACCTCCCCGATTTAATTGGGTGGACGGTCTAACCCAGTACATGTAGCCCGTGTAAGGATCAACAGTAAAATCCACGGGTTTTTCAAACAAATATGCGTAGATCGTGACAAGATTCTGCCCATTCAGATCGCATCTTTTGATAGTCCAATTGGATGATGTCCTTTTCTTTCCCACGATGTACAATTGATCATGAAGCCAGTCAATATCCAGAAAGGCTACGATCATATCCAGATTTCTTTTTGGTACAATCGTGATGGTCCCTTTCCTCGGATTTGCTCTATCAGTGGGTTCAAGGTTTGTCCTGATGATGTCACCTTCCCCCATGGCAATAAACACCCATTTGTACTTGTAATGTGACGCCATCGCCGAGATGTTCTGACTCGAGTTAAAGACATAAACATCCGGGTCCAAGAGGAGATCAAGATGCTGAATGTAAACATCACGGATTCCTTGAACAAGCAGACGTGGTTCCGGTTTCTCGCTGATGTCATTAGATAAAGAGCTCTGAGGCGTTACAAAGTTAATATTTGCAGTTTCCCCCTCACCCTCAACGTTCTGAGCGGATATCTCTAAACTGTAATTTGTTATCGGTTGGAGACCCGTGAACGTGTAACCCCGAGGATTTTGACTGATTGGGATTTCCTGTCATTTCAGAATATCATTGTTTCATGAATACATAATATATATGATTCACAGTTACCGTTACTCTTCCCCGATAAGAGGTAAAATAAGGCTACCCACCTTAATGATGATATGACCATCCGGTAACTTCCTCAGTTTGAGGATGTACGCGATTAATCTGCCATTAGGTTGAGATGGCGGAAGCCACGTGATCGATACACTAGTATTGCTGATGGGTTGTATGCTCGTGATTTCCGGGGGATTAGGCAACCCTTTAGGTAACGTCTCAATCGGATTACTCTCGCGGGAGTAGTACGGTGGGAAGTCGTGCGCAAGTATCCAGCCTATTCGAAACTGGAGAATGCAATAAAAAAGAAAAAACAAATAGGATTTTACGACTGACTGAAATAAGTAGTCTTCAAGACACATGCACATTTTTTATGGATGTATTTTGTTCCAAATATGGAAAGTGGCAGAAGAAAAAGAAGAAGATTATCATCTTTTTTGCTCTTCAAACTCTTTTTTTTCTGTGCATTTTAATGAGCTCATTTACTTATCGTGAGGTGAACAGAACAGAACAGGACATACTTGATATTCCGTGTAGGGTTTGAGGCTCTGCACCGTGAAGGTAGTCGTATTCAGCGGTGGCTGAGAAGAAGTTGTAGTAATAGCTGTAGTTGTAGCAGAAGATGATGATGATGGTGATGATGACATAGGTATCGTTTCCCACTGGCTTGTTCGAAGAAAAACGCGTCTCTGGATTGTGAATGCCAAATATGGGAGAGGAAGAGCACTCCCTTCCCAACTCAAACGGAGTGAACTGCTCTGTAATGAGTCCAAAATGAGCGTGGGAGGATCCGGCACTCCAATCAACCCTTTTTATTGTAAAATACACGAAAAAAAGAAACATCACAATGCAATCTCATCTCATCTCATTGTTGTAAATGTTTAGTGCAAAATGGCAATAAAAATCAAAGAAGAAGAAAAAAGAATATCTGACCGCCCGCCAAGCCTTAGAGAATAAATTCGTAATGCATTCTCTCCGATTCTTAATTCACGCTACATTTCCACTTTTTTACAAGAAAGAAATGAAATGATCAATCTATCCCTCGTGTCACGTTTTTTAAACGCTTTAAGGCAAAAGAAAAGACGTATTTTTTGTAAAAAAATTTTGTTTACTTATTACTTATTTTTTTAAAGAAAAAAAATACGTGGGGGAGAGGTTAAGTATCTTTTAATATTCGCTATTGTGACAAGAACCTCTCCGAGTTCACCTTTTATGGCGATTTTTGCTTGTTTAATGAATCCACAATTATGATATTTGAACATGACAAATGTGAATATAAAGAGGACGTTTTATTCAAGAAGCATAAATGAATAATTTTGCTCACCTGAGACCCGAAAGTAGTATTCTTCGATCGCCTTCGAGCAGCCTACCTGACACGCGTAAAACTCGCGAAAGATGTTTTCACTCCCGATACCAGTAGCATTAAAATCATCCTTTTTATTTCATTTTCATGTCATGTCATGTTGCAAAATGACTCATCATTTTTGAAAAGTTTGAAGGTGTAGGTTTTACTTACGCAAACGTATGAACATCCTTCACGAAGTCCAGTCTTCCAATTTCTGCAGCCTTTTGTGATGCATATTGAGTTGAACTAACAAAGAGCAAAATGTAAAATAAAATATAAAATTTTATTCCCATAAAAAGTGAATTTGTTTGAGTCGTTTTTTGTTCCCCCATCCATTCCTAATTTTGGAGTTGTCGTCAACCCAGAGACCAAGTTAGGATCAGGACTTAGATTTATCGCTAAATCAGTGAAGTATGACACCCTTGCCTTTTCCTTTTCATTGAATTTTATCTGTACTTCCTTTTCCACTTGTTGCTTTGCTTTAAAGAGGAATAAACTGGACAAAAAAACGCATAGGAATTTTTTCCAGTATAAAGCGTTAGAACAGCAGTAAAAAGAGCAACAGGTGAATAATGTTACGTGATCATGTGAACGTAAAAGGGTAAAAATCGTTTTAAAAAACTACACATCTTTCTCTCCTTCTGTTGCGATTTATTCGTTCATGGTTCATACTGCGTGGAAGAAGAAGGGTAGGCTCAATGAGCTGCCAATGCAATGTAAGTAATCAGTGAAACCACCGGAAGCTAAGAGTTTGTTCCGCCTGTACGATATATATTTTAAGAGCCCATGAGAATGCGAGAAAACATGATTTTAAAGGGAAGCAGAATCATGGGAATGCATTCGGAATGCAAACTCCAAAGAAAAAATTCTTTAATGAAGGGAAACCGTTCTCTCTCGGTCGAATGATTTGGGAAAAACGAGAAAAACTAAACATTTGTAGCGTAATTTAATTTGGTGCAAAACGTGAGTTTGCAAATGACTTCAGTTTCAATCCTTTTTATCAATCTGTGTTTCTTTGATTATGGAATTCGGGAAAAGATGTTAAGATACGTCAAAGTATGCACAGTTCTCATTGACATTTTATATAGGTATTACAAAATGGAGGGAAACTTTTTCTGCAACAAAAAAATAGGAAAAAACCTAATACCTATTTGCTGAGGTCAGATCAAAAGGTCAAGAGCTGAGATGGGACATGTACTGTAATGTTCAAAGTTATGAATACGACACGACAAATTAGTGCAAAGTAGCGAAGTTGCGGATCATTGCGATTTGCCACCATCTCGTTAACACTGTATGCTTGTGTGATGATCACGATTATGATTACGGCTATGATAAATTTGATCCTTGCAATTAACTCGATAATTCTGTAATTTGTAATGTTAGATAGGTAGTTGTGGTTCTGGATTAAAGAATCTGGATTCTGGAAGTGTGTATTGAAGGTTGATCATATGTAATTTAAATAAAAGAATAAATGAAGGTATTGAATTTAAACTGATGCATTCCATTTCCAATTCTGCTCTACTCCACTTTTCCACTTACCCAGCTAGTTTTTTCCACACTGTCTTTACATACGCCATCATAAAAAAATCTTTGCATATTTTTACAAACATTAAAAACAACTTGTTTCATATCGATAATATCACTGTCTCCACTGCTGACGACGAACGACGAACCTCTTACATGATGATGATGTTGACCTTATCCAGATAAACTTTTTTTAACCTCTAACGACCAAGCTCATGTTGGAATTATCCTATTGCTTATTTATAAATTACTATAATCGTAATTCTAACAAAATTGCATGCTCAAGAATTTTTTTTACTTGCATAACTTGAAAAATATACGCAGTACATAATTCTTTTCGTGTCCTGTGTTCTGTTTTCCTCATGGTCCAAAAGTCAGATAGAACCATGAGGTTCCGGATCATTTCCCCTTTCAGTTTCAGCTCAATTCCGTAGTGTAATGAAATGATGCAAATTATTTAGTATTAAATTACCAGTTTATATATACCATAATAGCATTATCATTAATCAATTTGACTGCAAAAATGCAAAATTTTGCGAAATTCACTTTGCTTTGAAGATTATTTCATTTGCCGACAACCAATCCACATGATTATGATTAAAGAGGATGAGCAATTCAAAACTGCATCTGCACAATGGCATTCAGGTCATTATGCATATATGAGCTTGGATTAATCCAATAAACATAATCATAACCATTTAGCAGAGATAAATGACCAAGTGGAAGGTTAAAGAAAACGAAAGAATATATTCGGGCATTTGTATGCCTATCGCCCCTCCTTAACCTTCAAACATGCCACCATGCATTCATTGCAATGCACCACACCACTTCACATCAAATACCACACCTGAATCTGAGCCATTTCCCAGATTTACTTTCATTCATAAGGCACGTCTTTTTCCACTCCTTCTCCTCCTCCACTCCAATTCATATCTTCAAAGGACATCATATCACCTCACCATCACATCACGGACATGAAACAACATGTCAATTAGGCTTAACTTGATCAGATCAAAGCCGAACCCATGAACCATCTCGGTTCTTATTGTTTGTCCAAACAAAATATTAAGGATCAAAAGCATTTATTTCATTCATATTTCTTTTTTACGTTTGCGTGTCTCTGAAAAGACGACTAAAGCTCTCGATCCTTCATCCTAAAGCTATTTAAGTCTTTTATTGTTCAAGTGTGTGGAGTGCTTCCTGTCCTCTCCCTTTTCCTGGCCTGTACTGGAGACGAGAGCAAATATTGGTGCATTTTTCTCATAAAAATGTTATTTCTTCTTCCATTCATAAAGATTTTCTTGTTTGCTGAGTGAGCCACTAACATTTTTTACGCCACCGTCATCCTCACCGTCGTTCTTAATGAGCATGTCAGGGCATGAAGCACATCATCCCCCAGAATGAAATTGTAAACAATCTAATATTTATGCAACAGGTAAAAAAAGTTGTGGTGGTGGTAGCGTGCATTACGTAATGCGATGTTAAAAAGTGAGAAAATACCTGCATGGCCAATGCAGGTTTCAGGTAAAATTCCCCATTACCATATCGCATCGCATGCTGCATGCAACCTTAATCATAATGCGCAGCTTTGCCCATTAATGCAGAAAAAATGGGAGAGTAAAAAAGAGATTTTCATTCATAAAAATGAGTTGTCTTGTCCTGTCTCATCTCATCCGCCGAATGAAACGAAATTATTCGATGGACCGTGGTCCATTCCATCATGTATTTTCAGGTAATAATCCCCAAAATCTGAATGACGGCCCAACCTCTTTGGGGCAAGTTTTTTTAAGATGAAGAAAAAAAATTGTAATTGTAAATGCACAAACAATGCAAACTCCATCCCATCCTAGTAGTTTATTTTCAACCTTCTGGTCATGACTTACCTACCCATAAAAATCATCTTTGAAAGGAGGATGTTTTCTCAATGAAAATGAGTGATTGTCGGATTATTCACGGTTCAGCTTGTTGAGTACACAAGAGTTTGAGCTTGAAAATTCATGAATGAAAAATAAGATTCTTGAGGATTATGCACTCAAATCCCATAAAAGTCTTTAAGGGGGAAAAAATCCACGTTTTACAATTACAAAAAAGAGAAGAAGATGATGAAAGACGGTGAAGGTGATATTGAGATTGTGAATCGAATTGGCCAAAAGTGTATGTTGTTGGGTCTTGTGAAGTTGAGCGATTCTTTGTTCATTTTTGTCGGGTGTGAGGTCCTCATTCTAAAGTGCAGGGATAGGATGGACGATAGGCTCATACAATCACGGAATTGCATATTGCATTACATGTAGATTTGACGGGAGATTGGAGTTCTATAAATATATTGATTTGCATGTAAAATTCTATCAAATTACGCCAAGTAACACGATAGTGTTTGAATTATGTTTCAAACCTATGTATTCAACTAGACTAAAATGCAAATTATCAATTTAAAAAATGAAAATTGATCCAATATGCACGTGCTTGTTCTGCACTATGTCATGCTGTTTTGTGGAGAAAAAAAGAATCTCATATTTCTTTTCCTCCATGTGCGGGATTTGTGTCAGTATTAGGTAGCATGATGGTTGTGTCGACATCAATAATTGAAATGGTACCATTAACCAAACTTAATTAATTCAAATCATTATTGGCCATAAGGAAAAATTAAAATGTATCAGTGAGTTAGACTTCAGGTCTTCAGGACATATGAAACGAATTAAAACAACCCATATGCCACACTGCCCCAGATGTGCTCGACCAACTTCCTTCTAGAAACTTTGAAGCCAGTCCTTTTTCAAATTCATGTCCCTTGCTACTCCTTCTTTCCCGTAACACTTGCACTTTTAACTTCACTTAAGATCATTATTTAACTGTTTTTGCTCAAATGTTCAGAAATAATCGTTATCAAGGCAAAGAGCGCGTGCGGTGCAGGCGGCGGCATAATGCATAAAGCAAAACATCCGCACTTTGTTGAAAAGAAAGAAATCTTTGTTTTAACATCTGTCTCTGCAACTACTAAATGTCTTAAATTACAATCTTTCATTCAGAAAAACCGGCGACAGCTGTACCCTACGTAATACACAATGAACATGGTGGCATTCCTGAAGAGATTCTATCAGAATGTAGCTATTTGTGTGCTTTTGTATCAATTTGAAATATCAAAACAGGAAACCAAGAACAGTTTGCTTAGTTGGAACTATACCTGAATTGGATTTAATTTCACTGGTAAAGGGATAGGCTAGGAACAGATTTCTTTACAATTTCAATGAAGCTGAAGAAGGGTAAAACAGTAAAATTCATAAAGGCTCATTTCGTTATTGCATCATCATCGTCATTCTTACAAAAATGCGTACGTTACCAATATGTTACACTTCCTGTGTGTCAAAGCAGAAGCAGAAGTCGGCTTCCCTTTCAAAAAATCTCAAAACGTTTTCTGAAGAGTACTGGTTTATCAGGGGTTTTCTTAAAAGACGATTTTCAAAGTTAGCTGATATTTCTAAGAATACATGTGTGCATAATATTGAATCCGTTGGCAAAAAGTTTCACCTGCAAATTCCTGCAATGCCCCTTATCGACCCCTAAATTCCTAAAAAATTGAGTTATACAATTCACAGAAAAAAACTACCCATCTCATTTCAAATCCAATCTAGCCCCAGCATCCTGCTTAAGTAGACACTCCCACCCACACACCACCACCATCACCATCCTACCATCATATCATATCCCAACGTAAACTTACAAATTCATTTCATATCAGAAAAGGAGGCGAACCCTTCTTCTTTTTCTTCTGTTTACTGTCTTCGTCATCCAGCACGAAAAAAGAACCCTTTTTGATTACAACAAAAAAAGTTATTCAACAGTTTACCTTGCACCATGCCAGACCAAAGAGTGACTTGGCATGACAAGCCAAGACACACAGAGAGATTCCTTCACTTCATTGTTTGACCCCTTTTTCGTGCAAGGATTCTAGGATGCTGCTTGCATGCAGTTTAAAAAAAAAGTCTCTCATAAAAAACTCTACTTCAATTTTTTCAGATCGGAAGTGTGGTTCCTGTGTCTCAGAATCACAGTGAATTAGGTAATGTACATTTCACTGGTGGTGGCAGTAGTGGTGTGGTGTGATGGTGGTGGTGTTATGGAGGGGTTCATTGTTGGGATAAAAATGAGCTGACTTGACTGTTCTTTCGTTGCCTTTGCGTTTCTCTCCCCTTTCATTTTTCCATTAGATGATACACACCTTACTTTGCATGGCGGAGAGTGTATGGAAATGGAATGCAATACATCATAATTTTTTCAAACCCTTTTGACGTCTCCTTTTATTGTGTGTATCCTTTTTTACTTCACAATAATTAATAAACAAAAATTCCCTTCCTTTTCATTCATTCTCGAAATGGACAGACACATAGCTCACGCCCGTATGTCTGCTTGCTTATCTCTTTATGATCCAGTCCTATATTTTTAAACTCTTCGCATTAAGTCAAGTCTCAGTCAGGATGTAATGCTGGAGTTGACAATCTGGATACACCGGATATTACACCTTAAATCTCGAATCGTGATCCTGGAAATGGTACAATACTAAGCATGTACATAAACTCGGACAAATCACAGGGAGGTTCTCTTCCTCCTCGATTGACAGATTAATTCTGATTGTGATTGTTATTGTGAGACCTTCCTTCCTTCCAATCTATATCATTGTCCATCATGATTCATCATTTAATCAGAATGAACTGAACTTGACTCAAAGGAAGTCAAAAAAATATAGTAATCATGATCATCTTCCTAATCCATCCTCCCTCCATGATGGCATAAGGAAACAGACAGTATACTTGAGATTCGAAATGGTTGACGAATGACGCTTATAATTTTTGTCAGTGCTGAGCCCTTTTTCAGGAAATGATAGGAAAATGATGAATACATAATCCCTGAACAAAAAAACTCCGGATTTGAATAAAATGCCTTTGTGCATTCTGCTTCCTTCTTATTTTTCCTCCTTGTTGAACTTCTGAACTTGATAGATTTTAAGCTGGTGCAGCTGCAAAAAAAAGTTTTGAATTGTGATTGTGATTGCACTAAAAAGATTTACTTTGTCCGTGAGATGCAGCAATAGTAGTGCATTGTCATAATCATAGTCGTGCTGTCTGCTACGCGGTATCACCCTAAAATAACCAACCACACAGTCGGTGGCCCTTCCCTAAACGGATTAGGATAGAAATCCGAAAGGTAGAATGAACGAATACGGATTTAACTAGTCAGTCGGTACAGTGAGTTCAAGAATCGGAAAAGCAGATTATATAGTTCAATCGTACTTAAATCCTCAAAACGCTTGTTTTCGGTTGAATGACAAAGATAATTGCACCTTCAAGCTTTGAATTCATTGTCAGTTTAAAAAAGAATAATGTTTTTCTTTTCGGGTATTAGCCTTATTGGAAATTGGAATTATTTAATGTGAATGCTAATCTAATCCGGGATCTTTTGTTTAATATCACGAAACGGATGTGAGATGCACCTTTGGCAAAAAAGAAATCTTGTTCGGATATTGATCTTAATGTTTGGGTCAGGTATTTTTCCCGGATTTAAGGTGTTTAAGTTATTACTGACAAACAAAAACATCGTAAATTACCTAACAGTTTTCAGTAAAACGGTTCCAATATTCTGATTTTCAAAATTAATGTGAAAGCGGGCAAACCTATTGTATTCCAAAATTATATCTAATACTACGAATTTGAAAAGTAGTGCATGAAGTGCATGAATATGATTCAGTCGTTTGAATCGGTAAAAACTGAGTCCAGCCTGCTGTGAGTAACAAATTCTCCATTGGTAGATCTAAGATACCGATTTCCTCAACGGTAATTGCACCTTTACAAGTTGGATAAATCATTCATTGTTTTTTGAAACCATAAAACTTTAAAAGGGAATATTTACATCTCCGCCACATTCTCCATTTATTTATGCATGCCTAGAACGTGAGCATGCAATTGCAACGCAATATGCAATTCAGCTTTAAACATTTCCTTCCACTGCATTCTTTTCCTTGAATGGAACAAGCAATCATCGTTCCTGTTGCATTTATAGCACGTTGCAGCAGTAATAATAATAATAACACACTTGACTTCACTTCAGGCTTGCATTTCATTAAAACTCCAGTCCACAAGAAAAAGAAGAAAAATCTCTCTTGGATTTGAAGCTCTTGAAAAGGCAAAAGTGAGTTTGAGTTTGACTCTGAATCCCATAATTTTTTTGGAGAATGCAATGAGGAAAGCAAGTCCTAAACTAACATTTTGTTTTGCTTTTTCCCTTTTTCAAAACTTATGACCAACTTGTTTTTTTGGCTTGGATTGTTGGCCTGTTGGCGGAACTGTCATTGAAGTACCAATTGTAGTCATTGAATTGCATNAAAGGCAAAAGTGAGTTTGAGTTTGACTCTGAATCCCATAATTTTTTTGGAGAATGCAATGAGGAAAGCAAGTCCTAAACTAACATTTTGTTTTGCTTTTTCCCTTTTTCAAAACTTATGACCAACTTGTTTTTTTGGCTTGGATTGTTGGCCTGTTGGCGGAACTGTCATTGAAGTACCAATTGTAGTCATTGAATTGCATGCGCATTCCAATCCATAATATTTATTTGAGGATGTACACCTGTGAAAATTCTTAGATTCAGGAATGGATAGAACTACTCACTCACTCCACTCATGAGAATTTGAATAGCCGAAAAGGGAAAGAAGTGACATGATAACGGCAAAAAAAAATCCAAGTGTTTGCGTTTGCAACCGCGTCTCAGCTCAAGTATCAAGAAATCCGAGAGAACTAACAAAAATGTTTGCTGAGCTGATGACTATTGAATTCTATTTTTCTTGTGAATTCCAATGAATTCAATACAAAAATATTCTGTTTGTCTAGCTAACTTTAAAAAAATATGAAGCGTAATAATATGCAAAGTAAAAGTGTTCCTTGTGATGCGTTGAAATTTCGTGGTAGTGGTGGTCAGACACTGACGAGTGACGAATGTAATGTACAGACAGACGATAATGATGGGCGATGCACACTCTTGCCATCGTCATCACGCAATGTCGGTTTTATTTCTATTGTATTCTCATAGGAAAAGACACGGCTGGACACCATCCGTCCATCGTTCATTCACTCAATCACTAAAAACAAGGTCCTACTTATCTATTTGAATCTCTTCATCTCTTGATCATGTACATGTACCAACTTATCATCATCATATTCTAGCTGTGCTGTTGTGAATGCCGACATTGCAAATGACATTAGTATTTAAAACGGCGTAGTACGCAGAGTACATATGAGCCGAAAATAGAATTCATATAAAAAATGTCTGATATTATGACCTGGAATGATCACCCTCTTCACTGAAAGATCCGCATTGTCTTCTTGTCGGCTAAGCTGAATCAGAAATAACATTAATTTCACATAGTTCACAAGAAAACAAAAAAAATATTAGAATATTGCTAATCATCCTTGTTGGCTTGGGTAGTTCACAATGAAAATCGTTTAGAAGTAATTTTCTTCTTCATGAGCTCATGATGATCATGCTTGCTTACGAAATGATTTTTTTCTTTGGAGGTGGTAAAGGTGGAGGATTTGATGAAGGAGAAAGGATGTCCTTTTGATTGTCAGGCGGAATAAAGAAAAAAGCGCTTCGTTTGTTTGGGAGGAGATGAAATGAAAGCCAAGCCAGAGAAGAGCCATGCGAATGCTATGTGGGACCTCCCGCGGTACAATTTTACCGATGCCATTCTAATCGATTCAAAATGATTTTGAATATGAAAATACTTATTTATGATTACGTGATCGTTTTCCTATGCATTAGATAAATAAATGCAATTCAAGGATCAAACGAGGGTCAACCATGTCC
>JAHZMX010005426.1:0-12997 GCA_027743895.1 Seira musarum
CAGCAACACTGGCAGTTAAATTAATATTAGTCAAGAGTGAAAAGCGACAACGAATTTTCATGCAACAGCAACAGCGACATTCCTTCAGTGAAGTAGAGTAAGCATACCGAAACCGACTGCCTGGAAAAGAAAAGGGAACAAAGGAATATTTTTTGGAAGCTTCATTCCTTTCCTGGAATTGTTTGGAGGAAAAATAAAAGGTGCTAAAAGATTAAAAAGGATGAATAATTAATCATCCAAATCCAGACCAAATTCACTCGGGTACCAACTAGTCTATCCAGTCCAGTTCAAGAAAAAAATTTCCTTAATCCGTAGAACAGGTAGGTTTAAGGGAGTATTCCATTTTAATTTACATTTATTTCCCCATAAAAACCCCAAACCAAGTGCCATTTCTGAATAAATATTCGCGAATCGCGACCTGAAAGCTTATCGGTTTTTTTTTTATTAAACTGACATTGCTAAAACATATGTTGAATGATTACATGATTATATTTATTACATTTTCTGGACAAGGACACACTGGACAAGCATTAAATATTTTTTTTGTGTATTTTTGTTTCCCAGAAAAAGAAAAACAAGACAACTCATAATCATCTACAGCTACAAGCCCAATAATTTTCCCAAGTTTAAATGGAATGCTTGCATTGGTCAGTGAGTAGAGGGAATGCGAATGCTTTCGAACGAATTGTGGAGAAAATGAACGCTCAAACGAGGGACAGTAACAGCAACAGTAGTTGTGGCAGCAGTAGTAGTAGTAGTAGTAGCAGCGCATGCGCTGGGGATAATGATGGGGACGCTGCCGAAGCAGAAGATTTTTCTCCACCGCAGAGGAAAAGGGCTAAAACCCCACCAAATCAAATTAGCCCTTTGCTCATAACTCATGTGAGACTATATAATAATTTATAATTATTTTTGTGTGATGGAATTTTGATTTTATTTGTGTTGTTTTCAAGGTTCTTGAACAAGTTTTCCAAGGCGCAACAATTTCCGACCTCACCAATTTCCGTCTCGTGTGTAGGGAATGGAACACGGTTGCGACGAAATGTCTTCAGTCCAGATTAGACTTTATCACGATAGGATGTAGGAATGCGAATCACAACCACTCCTTACACTACCACAGCCACGAACATTTAGTCAACTCGATATCAGGTGCTGCAGCAGCAGCAATGTCTTCACACAGTGGGGATCTAGTGTCACCCACGATGAACACTGAAAAGCTCAATGGATTCCTTCAAGTCATTGCACAAAGTACAAATCCACCCTTCACAAAATACGAAATAGTGNCTACCACAGCCACGAACATTTAGTCAACTCGATATCAGGTGCTGCAGCAGCAGCAATGTCTTCACACAGTGGGGATCTAGTGTCACCCACGATGAACACAGAAAAGCTCAATGGATTCCTTCAAGTCATTGCACAAAGTACAAATCCACCCTTCACAAAATACGAAATAGTGTCGAGTTTCTTCATTCCTCAGAACCAGCAAATCCTCCAAAAGTTTTTCCAAGTGACCAGTCCCTACCTTCAAATGTTGAAGATCTCAATAGATAACCGTGCACCTGGAGACTATTTCTCAGGATTTCTTTCCCACCTCACGTTCCCAAAGTTGAGGAGCGTGATATTCGAAGTCCTCCGTAGATTTTCCCTAGCGGAACCAGGAAGTTTGGAGTTGGAGACGGTGAACAATGAAGAAATGAAAGGGAATGAGGTGTCCTACAGAATCCTCTCCGCAATTTCTTTTGGTGCCACAAGTCTCGAGAGTTTGGAGGTCGCACTCCAACGCAAATGTGATGGCGAAGGGGAACGTCGTTATAATCAGGATGGTACACCAAACTTCGAGGGGGATCGGAGGGCAGGTCTGGGGGATGGGGGAACTTGTCCTTGTCAACATTTAAATTTACCTTTGAATGTGAATGGAAACAATTCCAGTCCAAATAGCATGATCAATGCAAGCAGTATTATTAGTCAGTCAACCTCCTCAAGGAACTTCATAATGAATTCTGCAGTACCCTCAATATTGAAATGCCATTTACCCCTCCCCCTAGTCGGGGGTGGGGGTTTGCAGACCACCAGTCCTAGACTGAGCAACAGTCCCCAGCTCAAGAAACTTCATCTTCGTCTTCGAAACTCATTCATTCATCAGTCGTGCATCACCTCATTACTATAATAGTCAGTCAACCTCCTCAAGGAACTTCATAATGAATTCTGCAGTACCCTCAATATTGAAATGTCATTTACCCCTCCCCCTAGTTGGGGGTGGGGGTTTGCAGACCACCAGTCCTAGACTAAGCAACAGTCCCCAGCTCAAGAAACTTCATCTTCGTCTTCGAAACTCATTCATTCATCAGTCGTGCATCACCTCATTACTCGAACGATTGGCGGATACATTGGAGGAATTAAGCTTCTCTGAGGAAGGTCATGGCTCCAGAGTAATTGTGGAATTTCCGCGAATGAAAAGACTGTCAAAATTGACGATTTCATCGATTTGTGAATTTGAACAAAATTTTGTAACAATCCTGCCATTCAGCTACAGTGAGGTTTTACCACGTCTCACAAATCTCAATTTGTGGGATTGTTTTGGCACTGAGAAACGATATGAAACACTTTTCCTGAGTACAAGTAATCCAAGTCCAAGCCATACTTTGAGTCATCTTGTGTTCCCTTCCCAGTTCAGTAATGTTCAACTCGCTCAAAATATCCCAAATGTTTTCCCAAAACTTAGAAGCCTCACAATGGTCTTTTCCACAAGGACGGATAATTTGGCTGTGATTGAAACGATATTTGAGTGTTGTGGAGAGAGTTTAGAGGAACTTCACTTGATTACTGATATGGACATCCAGAACCAAAATGTGGATCATGTTCTTACCGGATTGCCCAAGGAGATTTGTAAGAAGATGAGGGTGGAGGAAAGCTTCTTACTTCCTCTTCTCATTCAGGGGATTCCTAGGAAAGCTTCTTTAGTCAACCTAAAACGTAAGTCGGTAGATTTGAGATGTAAAGGAATTTTAGTGCTTTTATTCGATTATATTTATTTTTTAGGTTTGAAGAGGCTCATATTCCAACTTGAGCATAAGTACAGTCGTGCTCCACTTATTACGGATGTCACTGGATATTTAGCGTTCATGGAAATGCCTAGTCTTGAATATTTAAGGTTTACCAGATACGGGGTAAGCTGAGACTAAAACAAATATTTTTTATCTACATTCCTTTACAATTTTTAATTTACTTTTTTATTTCAGATGTCGTGGAATTGCCTGGATGCCCTATCAAAGAAAGTACGAATTGACGCATTGAACCCCAACGGAAATAACGTGTTTGAAATCGAAACATTTGATTTCGACTTTGACGTAGCTTAAAAAAAATTATATTGACTTTGTTTAGCCACTTTTTGTTTGTTCGGAAAATTAAATTAATCATTTTGACACTTCATTTTTTAAAGAAACAATGCTTAATAATTTTTGGACCGAGGTATTCAGATGTCAATCAAATTCCACCACACGTCAATTTTTTTTTCTTAAAAAAATTCAAAATGAAGTCATTATTTTAAATAAAAAAAAGAATTCTCAAGACACCCTCATTAACTGTGCAACCTTTGCAACTCTCGTTATTTCACTGTCGCATTTTGAAATCTGAAACGCACTGATTACGTAGGTGTGATGTGATGCTATTTCTGATTGTGTTGGTGTTGAAGACGTCTCACTTTTTTTCGTATATTTTCCTCAAGATCAAGATAAGCCGGTAATAATGGTAATGGGGGAGTGGAGTGTGAAAATAACGTCCAATTAAGGTTAAATTGTAGTTACTTGAAACACTTTTGCACTTCCTTAAAATTCTTCTCATTCACTTATTCTTTTTTCGGGATGAAAGCGAGAACTTATTTATTTTTTCAAAGTGTGCGTGTGATAGCGACAGTGACACAAACGCAATGCATTGTTTTTAGATAATCTGGATTTAAGGAATGTATCGGATACAAAAGAAGGTGCATTTAAATCGTAATGTATTGACGTAAGTGAAGTGGGAGGGATATCCAAAGTCATTCATTCAGAATTCACGATTCATTCACAATTGATTTTGTTTGCTTCGTTTTCCAAAAAATCGCAGGAAGTTTTTTTTTAATCCGAAACCAATGAGAATTATAAATTCCAAAAATGTTATAACCCATTCATAAGGACAGTTTAAAACTTAAAACAGGTAAATTGTAAGGAGCATCACCAGACCAATTTTCAGTTTATCATCATATTCATCACTTACATCTCCTTGAACTTTGAAAATTTCTTTCAACACAATTTTGCGAAAAAGTAACGGTATTCAATGCAAAAACAAGGCCTTGCTCTTACTTTATTTTCTTAACCCCAGAAAATTCTTCTGCCAAAGAAAACTTTTTAAATCATAATCCGTTGGTAATAAATGAGATGCGTGTAACATGTCAATTGCAAATTTACAATTGCTCATAATCCGTATTTTTTTAAATTATCCCACAAGAATGCAAAATCACTTGTATTCGTACTCATGTATCGTGCCAAGCCTATTTTGAACGGCATGCAAATGCAAAGCGATTAAATAACTCTACAATTGAAACTTACTGGACTGCGACTACCTCACGCACGCGCACGGGTTCATTTCAGTACAAATTACAATTACATCGCATCCGTCAAAGAAAATCGCAATCGCCACCTCATCAAAATCAAATCACATGAATACCTATGCATCCAATCCATTCATAATTGAAAAATTGAAGCTTTCTAAATGATTAAGAATTTCCTCGACCACCAAAGTTAAATCTGAAGAAAAATGAAAGCGGTTGCATTGTACCTGTCTTCACGTTTCAACTTCAAAGGAACGAAACGAACCACAAATTAAATGAAACAAACTTCTTCTTATCTAAATGGGAATAAAATGATTTTTGTCTGCTCACATTACAATTATAACTATAACTATGTCATCACTTTAATTCATCATTTTTTCAATTAAGAAAATACCATACATTTTTTTTATTCACTGCAAAAGGGAATGAAACATGTCACTGAAATTTATTCTTGCAAGTTGCCACTTGGCTTACGCATCTACATAGCGATAGGTAAGTAGGTGGATTTGTTTGTTCTAACCTGCGCGAAATAATTAGGGTTAGAGCATCATGCAGAAAAAAAGGTGAAGAAGAAGAAGAGTGAAGGTCTAAAATCTGCTCATCTTCAAAAAATATACAAAGGAATTTAAAATGTAAGTATGCATGCGTGTTTCTGTGAGTATTTTTGTTTTTCTCATTTTATTTGGAAAACTGCTTAATTCGGTCACCTGCTTTTTTTATTCAAAATGTGAACTGAGATATCATCTCAGTCTTTTACTGCCTTCAGGGTTACCTGACCATGAAACAATTTTTTTTGGCTATTTCTACAAAAAAAAAAAAATGTTTAGGTATTTATGTTAATGCTTTTTAAAAGTTTTTTTTTGTGAAGAAAGAAAAAAAATGAGGAAAATAAAGTCATTTCCTTTTCAGAGGTGGGTCCGTCAATGTCAATGTCAACAATTGTCATTGTCATTTTCAATTAAGAATTTTCGGGGAACTCAAACTTTCGGTTTCGATTTAAGTGGGAAATATGAAATTCCTACGGACACAACCATAATAATTTTTTAAATGTGAGCGTGCGCAGTGCCGCCGATAAATTGCTCAAAAATGTTTTCTAGTGTTTCGTTCTATCGTTCCTGGTGGAAAAGGAAGGTGCTTCAAACAATTTTAATTATTTTATTTGTAGCAATTAATTTAGTTTTTGCAGAAAATTCAAGTCAAAATAAAACAGATTTAAATGCAAATGCGAGTTCGAGTAGTACAAATACAAATAGCGATACTGATTCCGGTGAATACTATTATTACGATGATGATGATGAAGAGGCTTTAAAGGTGCCTTCAAATGGGACGAAACCATTAATGGCGGATGAATATTATTATTACTACGAGGAAATTGTGATGGTCCCAAAAAACGCGAGTGGTGTTGTGAAATTAAAGCACATGGGAAATAAAATAAATTCCAGAAGACCAAAACAAAAATTGAAAGAAGATTCAGTAAAATCTGAAAGTGGACATGGACATGTTCATGCTCCAGTCCTCCCATCCGCTACTCCATTGAAGGAATTAGCAACCCCGATTGATATCGTCGGACCCAGTTACACCGACAAAAATTACAATCACGCTTCTTGGGATGTTCCCAAAGGTGAGTCTGAAGAACCTTTGGGAGATCCCCTAGGACCAGGGGACTTTCTTGGTGGACCTCCCATGAGCTATTATATGAGCAATCAGGAATACGCTCAGGGGCAAGATGAGACTTACAATCCGGAACAGATGAAGCCACCGCCTCTTTTACCTTTGCCGACACCACAGTCGGATTCGGAGGGTGATGGTGATGGCGTCGAGTTGAGTGTGGTGAAACACGTGAATTCCTTTGAAGACGCTGTTAAGGACCTCCCCGATGATGATGAGAATGAGAATCATGCATTGGTTCATGAGAATGGAGTGCTCCACAATTTGTACTTTGATAAGGACCCCAATAAAGACCTGAACGATCCTCTGAAACGACCACAGATCCATACACAACTCTCGATTGGAGTTAATGGCTGGTCAACAAAGAAGAATCCTTTTGTTCAAGCGAAGGAAAAATCCCAATAAGGACCCGAAGAATCCTCTGCAAAGGCCTCAGATCCATACACAACTCTCGATTGGAGTTAATGGCTGGTCAACAAAGAAGAATCCTTTTGTTCAAGCGAAGGAATTTCTTTATCATTTGGCCTACATTTTCAAGCATTTAACGCAATCGGATGTGATCTTTTATGCGGAGAAATTTTTCAATTTGGTTGCGGAGTTGAGCGTTCCTGCCGAACATTATTTGAGGGTTGTTAGCTTCGCGGGAGTTTACTTGTGAGTTTTAATTTCAAATTTTCAATGCATTGGAATTTTGTGGAGGTGACGACTATGGAATTCATTGAAATTTTGAAGATTTTTCAAATTGTATTTTTAGATTCCTCACAATGCTTGTTTACCGCGCGGAGAATCTCACAGAGTGAGTCTTGCAAAAATATATGCAAATTTTTGCAACAAAAAAATTAATTATTAAATTCCTTTAGATTAAAATGCACCGTAGAAAATCAGGATCAGCCATTGAAGCGGTGGAAATTCCACGCCGCGCGCAGATTTGTTCCCGCCCGATGTAAGGCTTCAACGCAGCATAAAAATTTCATTTAAATTCTCATAATTCCACGAATAATTATAGATGGTTAAACGGGTTGTAAATTAAACTAATTTTGTTAGCTGTTGATCCGCACATGCAAAAGAAATTCCTCAAGTTGTTCCGTGGAGTGGATGAGGAGGACGAAGACTTTTCTGATTTGAATAGTTTGAGTCGGTCCAGCGAAGAATATTCTGATGAACTCGACTTCATCTCGGAAATGTGTCCGAGGGACTCATTCTTCTACAGCTTGAATCCAAGACATATCGAAGCTTACACAACTTTACAGAAAATCTTTATTGGTTCGATAAATACTAAAAAAATGATTGAGTTTTATGCAACGGAATGCATTTTCAAAAATCATTTTTGTGCTTATTTCTGAAGCTCAAGAGTCACCTGCGGACGTACTCTCACTTGCCAAGCACCTTCTCCACAGTGAAAAGGTGAATCCAAAAATCTGGTATTTTGGGATAGTTGGCGCCTTCATAGGTCGGCAAGACATGACTGGATTCAGTATTGCACATCCCCTCGATGCAATACCGGATTGGTAAAAAAATTTTAAATTATTTGTAAAAATTGACTGACTCTCAAAAATTAACTTTTCAATTTTTGTCAGGTACATTCCCGGTGAACTTATTGAAGATCTTGTTAAAGCATACCGTAAAATACGCATTAAGCGATCAACTTCCGGAGAAACCGTCTCCTTAAACAAAACAATTTCCTCAATTTCCTCCACTGCAACCGCCAAAAGTACCTCAGCAGAACTGAGATTTGAAACGAATCCGAATGTGAAGGTATCTCAACTCAGTCTTCCAGTCAAAAGTGAGAATGGAAGTTACACCGTTACTATTGTAACATCCTCAAAAAAATGAGACTACATCTGGGTCACCGGAAGCAGATATCAACACCAGCGCAGGAAGTAGTAGTTCCAGTTCTGGTTCAATAGAATCTGTTGAAGCTCTACCGTTGCCATTACCTACAACCGGAACCGGAAAGAGCGAAGATTTATCCAAATCTGATGAGACCAGTAAACCCAGTGGAATCAAACATGTAACCACTTTGAATCATGTTGGAGTAAAGGGAGAATTAGAGGAATTGCCCGTACTCGTGAAGAAAATCAGGGACAAGAAAAAGAAGAAAGGTGACAAGAAAGATGAAGAAGATGACCATAGACACCATCATCATCATCATCGTCGCCGTCATAAGAAAAAAGGGAAGAAGAAAGATAAAGTGAGTTTAAGAAAATATCTCAACACAGAATTTTGCAGAGGTTTTGCTGAAAAAAGAAAATTTTTTTTCAAGTGCATTAAAGTGGACTGGAAAGTTGGAATTGATAATGGAGTGGAAAATAAGTTATTCTACTTCCGGGAAGATTTGATGCTGAATCAACACCATTGGTTTGATACTATTTTAATTCGCTCTAGAATTCGAAATGGATCTAATGTGGAAGGTAATGGAAAGAATGTTCTATTTCCAGGTATTGGCATCAGTTCCACCCACCCAACTCTACACGACATGCGGACCGCCGTGCAGAGCTATTTTTCTACATGCATCGAGCATTTGTTGCGCGGTATGTCCTCATCATAATTTTTTAAAAAACTGCTCATGTTTATAATTATGTAAATAATTACAGGTACAATGCTGAAAGACTATCAAACGGACTTCCAAGAATAGCTCCTTTACATTTCCGTCCAGGAGGAAGGATTTACGAAGGGTATCATTCTCATTTGGCTGATGTGAATTCAGGAACCTATTGGACTGCTCGATGGCCACATACTCCATTGTCGGTAAGAATTAAATTCCTTAAGTCTTCCAAATGCATTTTGATTCCATTTTAAAAAATTTCATGACCACAGGACGTTCACCATCTTCACGACCCCGATTTTGCCCTGAACATAACGATGGCTGGATATCTGACTCTGTACAACAGAATCATGAAAGCGATACGAACTGGCAAGATTTTAACCGTGAGTTAACGACATTTTAACTGTCTTTCAAATTTCATGTGCCTCCTTTAAACTTAGAAATTGATTTAAATAGGAAGACGGCTTCCGCCTCCCCATCGACCACACTCGAGGTATTGAGCCTTTGGGGAACACAATTGAGGCTTCCGATCTCTCTGTGAATCCCAGGTATTACGACACGATGGGGATCCACGCCCTAGGTCACATCATGGTAGGTCTGGCGGCAGATCCCGACTACAGGTTCCGCAAGGTGACTGGTGTCATGTCAGATGCCGCTGTGTCGATGAGGGATCCATCCTTCTACTCTTATCATTTGTTCATGGATAACATCTTCGAGAAATATAAGGAGACGTTACCGCCTTATGACGTCATCAAGGGCGAATTTCCATTACTCTGGAAGGGAGTTGAGGTGACAAAGGTATCCCTTCACTCCCAAGGAGGTGCTCCAATCAATGAACTCCGTACATTCTGGGCGGTTCACAAATTCGACTTGTCTCCCGGGGTGGATCGGACCTTTGAAAAGGGGAAGAAGGAATCGAAAATTTGTGCACAACATTTGGACCATGAGCCATTCTACTTTAAAATTGTTATTGTGAGTCATCCTGAAAAATTTGCACATATTTTGCGAATCTTGAATTTGCAAAAAAATAGATTTAAATTGCAGGACAGGAAACCATGCGTCAGGAGTAAAACGGGTATGGGCACTGTGAGAATATTCATGGCCCCCAGATATGACGAGAAAGGTCGACGAATTCCAGTGAAAATCCAGCGACGCCTAATGTTTCCATTGGATGTCTTCACGGTGAAATGTAAATTCGCAAATCTATCTGCAAATAAAAATTATGAGAAATTAATTTTCTCTTGTAATTTTTAGTAAAAGTAGGACGCAATACAATTACAAGATATGCAGAGGATTCCTCTTTGACTCAGCCGTGGACAAAAAGTCTTCGGGACCTGGAACGAGGTCCGGAACCATCCGGAGCTGCTGAGTATTGTGGATGTGGTTTCCCTCAGGTACTAATTGTTTAATTAAAGTTAATTAACTAAAATTAATTTATTTTTATTTTTAAATTGAACAGCATCTCTACATTCCAAAAGGTCATACTTTAGGCATGGCCTTCGACCTTTTCGTAATGCTCACAAATTACGATGAAGACCATGTGCCAAATGATCCAAAAATTCTGGAGACACCAGAAACATGCAATTCGCCATACATATTTTGCGGTATACCTGGACGAAGATATCCAGACAGGAGGCCGATGGGATATCCCTTTGATAGACCTTTATTCAAGTCATTAAACTGTCCGCCCGGATGGACATTTTCCGCTACAGTTTGCAAAAGTGTTAATTTAGTCCTGCATAATCCAATAGATACGCTTGAGGAGTTTGTGTCAAAAGCGCCAAACATGGCAATGCTCAAGGTACGAAGACATTTGAAGTCGTTGGTCTTCAAAGAAAGATTCTAAACAAATGTTTTTATTTCAGTTTCATATTCGTCACATGGACGCCTTCTATCCGGAGCCGGCCAGGCACCGCTGAAAAACTTACACACGTACTCATTAATTATTTCAAAGTGTGCTAATTCCACACCTCCAGAGACTGACGTCGACAGGATTTGTAAAATCTGAAAAATGAACTTTAGAAAATAAGGACGATGCGTAAAAAATACAATAAAAGTTTGATTTGTTTGTTATTCTGTCGTCTGTCTGTCTAATTATGATGACGTCATTGAAGGTGTGTTCGTTCTCATGTGGAAAACGTAGTGAAAAGATGTCAAAACACTCGTTTTACTAAAAACATAAAGTCACGATTTACATCGCAGATACATGACATGACAATCAATAATGATTATATGACTATGACATTGTCAAAGTCAGAAAGGTCGATAATATTAATTGCATTGCTTCGTTGGACTTTGGAATTTATAGCTTTAAGGTATTCATTAATTTGCATAAAAGTCGTTCATTTGCATTTCCCAGTCCCGCATTCCAACTGGACGGTTAACGAGAGTAGAGCCAAAAAAATGTTGCCCCAAAGTACGACAGTATTCCTCGTCCTCATCTCCAAAATGATTTGGATTAGTGGTGGGACTCCCTATTGCCTAATAATTTCGAGGACTAAAAAGAAAAAGCATTCTCAAATCATTCCGTATTTTTCAAAACAGTCGAGAATCCGCAAATTCTACGAAATGATGAACAAAACGGTTAATATCATCTATGTCTGCTTCCTTGTCAACCGAATCATTTCCAAAATCACTAGCAATTCAAATGGAGCCTTGAAATTCGCGGAATTGATGGAACTCGTCTACGTTTTTTGTTGCTACTTCCTCTCAGTCGTATTTGATCTTCATGTACTTTCAAATGGGGATGTGATTCCTCATTTCATGTCTCAGTTTATCAAATTCTTTCGGAAAATTCAGGAAAATTGCGGTTTAGAAAAGAGATCATTAGTGAAGTGCAATACATTTCTGTGCGTGTTATTCGTTATTGGGAATTTGATATTTTTGCAAAATTTTGTATTGATGATGAGGAAACCTCATACAGCGCATTTCTTCACTTCAATCATTTCCGGTGGAGGTGGAGCATCGTTAATTTTGAAATTGCCTTTGATTCTTATGCAAATCTTTGTGTGGTACAATTTGTGGGCAAATGCTTATTTCTATACCTTCACAATGTTTGTTTACGCATGCGGATCAGTTCAACTTTTAAAAGAGTTAAAGTAAGTCATATATGAAGGGGTCATCCATAAAAAACGTGATTTATTTTGAATTTTTCATGAAATATTTCTAGTCCGTCTTTAAAGCATCATCAAACCAAAAATCAATTACGAACACCAAAGGACTTCATGACCACTTTGGCATCATTCCGGATTCTGCATTGCTTGTGTAACCGAATCTATCACGAATCCATGGCGTATCATAAGGCGAATGTTACAACAATCGCAATTCTTGCCATATTCGGACTCTTCAGGATTGAGGGTCGACAAGGTCGAATTATGGGATTTGCTTCATTTTTCTGCATCCTGTATCTGGGTTCCTTGGTGAGGAAAGTGGGACTGCTCAACGATGTCTCTGAGAAACTCCGTCACGCTTGGCTCTATTCGGAGAAATCTTTGAAATGTAAAGTCATGAAGAAGAGTTTGTTTGCAGTTCTTCCATTCCAGGTTGATGTGAGTTTCTTCTATTTTGTGAGAAAGACTACGGTATTCAACACTCTTTTCACCGTTTTAAATGGAGTTATTACATTGTTACTGGCATACTGAAAATAAAAACTATTAATTTTATTTAAAGTTTAAATAGGCTTGAAAATTGTTAGAACTTTTGGCAAAACGCGAATTAAAAATTTCAGGACGAACCAATTTATTCTTTCATAAAAACACGTGAATTTATTTGTACGGAACATGTTCTACACATTTCATTTGCATTTTTAGGAACAATTTAAGGCTGTTTTAGACCTGTGTATCCTAAAATAATGCATAATCAAATTGTTAAGAACGCTAATGAAGATGGGGCAACGCCTTCTTAACAAATCCTCTCCGCTCCAATTTTTTAAAACAATTTTATAATTTGCCAATTAGATGCGCAAATATGAACCAAAACCAGAATGATATTTCTGTCTGGAATTTTGAAATTTTAATTACAACCACGTAGAGCTGAAGTGTGAATCAGAATCCTCGTTACCCCCATTTTTCAAACAATTCTCCACACTTTGAAAAGTGACTAAAAAATTATTACATAGCTGAGCGTAGCTCAGCGAGTATTGAGATTGACGTGACCGTCTGTCCGTCCGATCGATAACTCTCGAACGAGGTCACCGATTG